>PPNU03000004.1:800187-1011315 GCA_003708295.3 Petasospora mycetangii
TCGCTCTCATTTTGGGCATCTTCCTCTGCGACTTCTCCATCTCCTCTTTCTCCTT
The DNA here is from genome assembly GCA_003708295.3 of Petasospora mycetangii. Classification (NCBI taxonomy): domain Eukaryota; kingdom Fungi; phylum Ascomycota; class Saccharomycetes; order Phaffomycetales; family Wickerhamomycetaceae; genus Petasospora; species Petasospora mycetangii. The sequence continues at coordinate 800,243 of PPNU03000004.1, forward strand.
CTGCGTGAAGTAGTGTGGCGCGAGCTCAGCGAGCCATCTCTCGTCAATGGGCAGGCAGTTACGCATGTACTCTCTGCTGGTGAGCACAAGCTCGTGGTAAATGACAACTTTCGGAGGCGGTTTCTGCTTGTGAAGCACAGAGGATGGATGGATGTACACCTGCTGGTTCCGTTTCATCGTCTTGTAGCTGTCGCCCATCTTGGAGAGCTTGGCAGCGTTGGGGAAATATCCCGACGCAATGGTTTTCTCGATATCGGACGCCAGTGTCTCAGGGTTCCTCTCTTGCAAGTGGTTTTGTGAGTTGATTAAGGACTCTGCACGGTCACACAGCCTCTTCAGCTGGTCTCGCACGTTTCGTACTCTGTTTAGAGTCTTGCTCTGAATGAAGTTGTCTCGGCACCACTGCACAGAATAGCCATTGTCCACCCACTGTGTGTACACTTCCAGCAACGTCAGATGGTCACTGTTCTTCTTGAAAGAAGCCTTGGAGGTGTCTGCCATCACTTCTTTGCCCTTTGGTCTGTAAAACAGGGCATTGGACTCATCGAGCATGGCCACTATGGACAACACTTCCTCAGTGCAGTTGAACTTTTCACTGGACAGCAAAACTTTGGCAAGCATTGGATTCGTGGGGAACTCAGCCATCTGCCTGCCCAATGGCGACAGTTTTCCTTGCACAGTGAGAGCACCTAGTGCATACAACAGCTCGAACGACTTCATAATTGCATCAGCAGAAGGGGGGTCCATAAAATCGAAGTGCAAAATGTCATGAATACCAAGGTTCAGCAGAAGGAGTACAACACTTGCTAAGTTTGTTCTTAGGATCTCAGGGGTGGGGTTTGTTGGCAATTCATTGAAGTATGCCCACTTAGTGAACAGCCTGAAACACTTACCTGGGCCAACTCTACCAGCTCTTCCGGCTCTTTGGTCTGCTGAAGCACGAGAGCATGCGACGGTCTCCAGTGACTCCATACCCGTTGATGGATTGAAGCTGTTTTCCTTCACCAAGCCAGTATCAATGACATAGACGATACCGTCAATTGTCAACGAGGTCTCTGCGATGTTGGTAGCCAGCACGACTTTCCGGGTGCCCTGTGGCGTTGGCTCGAATATCTTCTGTTGCTGATCGGACGGCAAGTTGGCGTAGATCGGACAGATTATCATCTCTTTGACGCTACTCCCCAGCTTGCGACACGCATCTGACAGTCTGTCTGCCATCGTCTCGATCTCTTCCTGGCCAGTCAAGAAGACCAGGATGTCGCCTGGTCCCTGGTGCGTGTGGATCTGGAAAACCGTGGTGATCGCAGCCCTCAGGTAGTCCGCTTCGGGCTGGGACATATAGTGGATGTCGACTGGGAAGCGGCGACCGGGTATGTTGAATATGGGTGCTCCGTCGAAGTACTCGCTGAACTTCTCGGCGTTCATGGTCGCACTGGCGATGAGCAGCCTCAGGTCCGGTCTGTACTTTGCGATGTCCTTGATCAGCCCGAACAGGATATCGGTACTCAGCGTCCGCTCGTGGGCCTCGTCCACCATCAGCGCAGAGTACCCCGTCAGCTCAGGGTCCGACATGAACTCCCGCAGGAGCATACCGTCTGTCATGTACTTCACCACGGTCTGCTCGCTCGACTTGTCGTCGAATCGCACGGAGTAGCCCACCTCCCTGCCCAGCCTCACACCCATCTCATCAGCGACCCTCGCAGCAACGCTCATCGCAGCGACCCGGCGTGGCTGCGTACACGCGACCTTCAGCCCGCTGTGTGTGTAGCCGTCCTCAAACAGGTACTGCGGCAGCTGCGTCGTCTTGCCCGAGCCCGTCTCACCAACAATGATCAGCACCTGGTGCTCCCTGATCGCATCCAGCAGCTGCTGCCTGTACTGGTACACGGGCAGCGATTTCCGCACCTCGTCGATGCTCTTTATCCTGGCCTCCTCCTCATCGACCTGTTTCCTGAACGCGGCCTGGTCCTCGCTCACCCCGTCGAGGACGTAGTCGATGTCGTTGTCGTCGTCAAACACGTACTCGTACTCGTCCTGGCCCGGGGCCACGATCTCGTCGGGGTGGGCCACCCGGGGCCTCTTCGCCTGGAGCGTCTCCCAGCTCTCACCGGACTCGCCCGTGTTGAGCTTCGAGTACAACGCCTCCTCCCGTCTCTTGCGATCACCGCTCTCCTCCGGAACAGCGTACTGGACCTCCTGGTCGAGCCCACGCTTCTCACGCAGCAGCCCCAGCACCTCCCGCTTGTGCTGGAGCTCCTCCTGCTCTCTGCGAGTGAGGTTCGCCCACCCGTACCGCTCGACGTCCTCCTCGTAGTGGGCGACCTCCTGCTGCAGCAGCCGGAACTGGTCCTCCTCCCGCTTGTCGAGGTACTGCTGGCGAGCCCGCTCGCGGAGGTAGCTCAGGTCTGTGTCCTCTGGCTTCTCTTCACGAGTCTCCTCATGGGTCTCTGGCTGGGTCTCGTGAGCCTCCTCGTGAGCCTCCTCCTCAGAGTCCGAGTCCCACCGGCCCGCGTCCTTCTCGCGCTTGTGGTCCAGCATGGTCTCAGCGTCCCCTGTCTGGTGTGTTTGTTTGTGTTGATGGAAAAAAATGAAAAGCGCTCTCAACAGCCACAACCACGCCCACACACCACCGCAACATGGGCGTTTCCACGGCGAAAAGGAGGGACTCGAGGATCGCACCGCACGCCGCGGGCTCCTTCTTCACCACCAGGAGCCCGGCCAACGAGGCCGTCGCCGACGACGACCACTACATCCCCCCGTGGACCGAGCCGTATATCATCGGCGTCGCTGGGCCCAGTGGCTCTGGCAAGACCTCGGTCGCCTCACGCATCATCCAGGAGATCAACACGCCCTGGACGGTGCTGCTCTCGCTCGACAACTTCTACAACCCGCTCACGCCCGAGCAGCGCGAGCTCGCCTTCCAGAGCAAGTGGGACTTCGACACGCCCGACGCCGTGGACCTCGAGCTGTGCTACGAGTGTGTGAAGTCGCTCAAGGAGGGCCGCAAGACCCAGATCCCCATCTACTCCTTCACGGAGCACGGCCGCACGGACCGCAGCCTCACGATCTACGGGGCCAACGTCATCGTCGTCGAGGGCATCTACGCCCTCCACCACGAGAAGCTGCGGGAGCTGATGCACATGAAGATATACGTCGACACGGACCTCGACATCTGTCTCGCGAGAAGGCTCAACAGGGACATCGTCCACCGGGGCCGGGACCTCGCCGGGGCCATCACCCAGTGGAACACGTACGTGAAGCCCAACGCCGAGCGCTACGTCAAGCCCACGATGAGGGCTGCTGATCTCATCGTCCCGCGAGGCTCGGAGAACGTCGTGGGCATCAACATGCTGATTCGCCACATCAAGAAGCAGCTGGCGATCAAGTCCAAGGCGCACCTGGAGCTCATCGAGAAGCTCACGGGCAAGCTCGACCTCTCGAGGAACCGCAACCTGAAGCTGCTGCGGGCGACGAACCAGACCACGGGCATCTACACCGTGCTGCTGAACAAGCGGACGGGCCGGGACGACTTCATCTTCTACTTCGACCGCATCGCCACGAAGCTCATCAACGAGGCGCTCGAGTTCACCGACTACGCGGCCATCACCGTCACAACCCCGCTGGACACGCAGCTCGAGACGGTCACCCCGACGTCCACCGTCATCGCCATCAACATCATCAGATCCGGCGACTGCTTCATGCACTCGCTGCGTAAGACGCTGCCTGAGATCGCCGTGGGGAAGCTGCTGATCCAGTCGGACGCTGCGACTGGTGAGCCACAGCTCCACGCCGAGTCCCTGCCGAAGAACATCGCCCAGCAGGGCAATAAGGTGCTGCTGATGGATGCGCAGATCATCTCCGGTGCTGCTGTGATCATGGCGATCCGGGTGCTGATGGACCACGGTGTGGAGCCAGCAAACATCACCGTGGTGTCGTACCTTGCGATGGAGATCGGCCTCAGCAGGGTGCTTAACGCTTTCAAGGGCGTGAACGTTGTTGTGGGGGAGATCGGCAAGACGGCGAAGATGGAGGAGGAGCCGTGGTTCAGAAAGAGGTTTGTGGATGAGATGTACTTCGGCACTTAGGCACACACACTTCTAGCATAAATCAACGAAAGCACTATATCATTGTCATAACTAATTGTCATAATCTATTTAGATCCAAACATGTAGTAGGTGGTTGAGGGAAAGTAGGCACCGCTTGGAAGAGACCGGAAAACCACAAATATGAGGCACGGCAATTATCCTCAAAAATCATATATCCACAACACCTAACCCATTCTACACATGTATATGTGTTTGTCTTGGATTCATACGCCTTCCCTGTTGTTTTCCATGACCTCTTGCGTCTTTGTGTAACCTCCCACTAAAACTTGCCACAAAACCACGCTAAGACTGTGCTCATGCCCGTATGAATGGTCGAGACTTACAGTGGAAACATGAGGTATTGAGATTCCAAGGACTTTCTCAAACACACCGTACTCCAATTACACTCATTACTCCACCGTTACCACAACATCTGTCACCGAGATCACCACACCAGCCACCAAGATCAACGCATATAACACCACCACTTTCTGGCACCCAACTGCCTAGCCACATCACACACAGAGACCATGGTAAACCCATTCAGAAAGTCGCCATCACGTTTGCAGAGCAGTAAAGCAGCTGATGAGGGTATTCAACAGGGCTACTCCCCTCGTGAACCACAGCTTCCAGCCCACGCTTCAAAGGCTCACACAAGCTCTGCTATTGCTGAGAGTTCTGGTGCTTGCTCAAATACTCTGACACTGTCATTGTCTCCCTCCCCTGTTGAGATCATTTCCGTTGTCAGCTCCATGAAATCCAACTCATTGCTTGGCCTTGTGATGTCAGGAGAGCGAGAGCAGAAAGACCAGTATATCAATGGTACTAGCCCTTCAATGAATCCACCGTCGTCTAACTACGATGAACCATCCTCTAATAGCTTAGAAAATAACCTTGAGATGATGGAGCACCCAACTTCATACATTTTGAGCTCCTTTGACGACCAAGATCGGGAGATGGATATGGAATTCCAAGATATGGCTCCACTGTTAAGAGAGAATACCAGTGAAAATCGTGATAGAAATGACAATGATGAAGAAGCGCCTGCTGTATTGCCAGCACACTTGATGCCATTATCGCCAGTGTCTGCGTTGAACGTTTCCAGCAATACAACACCAAAGGACTCTCCTCAATTAGCTTCTTCTCCTCGTATCGATACAACCACCAATGCTAGATCTGCTACTGACTTACTACTTCCACACGAAAGTACACCGAAAGAGCACTTGCCTCTGTCTATGAACTTGAATCTTGCACTCAGTAATGACCAGTTGGATCGTCTGATTTTGCATACCCATGACGATGACGATACAGTAAGTTCAGAAGGTTTAACAAGGAGTAACGCCATCATCGTACATCGAAGTGCTGCTGAAGAACTCAAGCAATTCGAAAACAGAATGAGAAGAGCCAAGTCCCAAACCAAGCCATTCGGAAGAAGGAAGGATGGGAATTCTCCACCGTTGATGTTCTCACAAAATAACACTTTACTTTCAAGATCAAAGAGTTTGAATAGCATCGTGACTAAGTCCAAGCTCTGTGAAGAAGTTACAGTTGATGATATTGCCAAATATTTGCAGAGTCATCCCCAGAAACTGTCTGTTTCTGTCAAGGCTGGGTCAATAAAGACCAATCCTACTACTAACGAAATTACAGGTAGTGGAAATCCACAGGTGACAACAACAACACCAGCTTCACCACCGAGCCTGGCTATTGTTGGTGACATCAAACCTGAAAGTCCATATTATATCCTGACAGAGGACACTGAGTTGAATTGCAGCAAAAAGGATGGAAATAGCAGTAACAATAAGGCTGATATAGTGGCACCAGAATTAAAGCCGACATCTTTTAGCTGGTATAATACGTTCAAGGGAAACTTCTACAAGGCTGAAGATAGTGCACTCAATCCAGAGCCTCATGACCCTAATTTGTTTACCCCAAGTAATTATCCACACGAAGAGGACGAGAAATCGAAACGAATAGAGAGTGATTCTGGATCTGAAGTTGCTTCATTCACCTCCAACAGATCAACGACGAAGGAGCTGTTACAAGCACAGTCACTTCCTGACTTGGCTTCAATGTCACATGAGAATGGCGACCCAGAGGACCCTGATAAAAGCACGCTTGAGAAGAGACGAAAGAAAGTAGATAATGGAAAGACCATCGGGATTTGGTGTTTGATTGTCATCATTGTTATCCTTTTGTGCACATTGCTTCCTCAACTATTTCTTTACTCCAGAGGCACTGAAAACTCGGTCAAAAAGTACTTGTCTAATATTTCACCAGAACATCGGTTTGAATTATTGGAGCCGTATCTGTGGCAGATCAGTCGCTTGAAGGAGGGTAATACAACTGCATCGAGCAGAGTTCCGGAAGTAATACTCCAAGATCAGCTGCAAACGAAGAATACTAACCTCAAAGGTGTACCAAGCAGAACACTCCGTGGTGGGCTTCGTAACTCCAAGTTTAGGAGTAAAACCATTGCTGGCACCAGTAAGTTCTCACAGATTCCGTTGGTATTCCAAAAATCGAATGAACTCAGAAGTGTTATGCAAAACGACCAATTGCGTAATGTCTTCTATGGGATTGACTATGCTCCCAAGAATGTGATATATCCAGAGTGTGGAATAACCCTTCCTGAGGTGATGCTAGATCTTGGTCTCTTGTCTCAGGTGACTTCCAGAATAAGAACATACGGTACGCAGTGCAACCAGACTAGATACATATTGGATGCCATTCACACGTTGAACTTGAACGTTTCTCTCTCGGTGGGAATTTGGATTGGCCCCAATGAAGAAAACAATGAGAGACAAATCACGGATTTGAAGTCGGCACTCAGCGATTATCCAAGGGAGTACTTCGAGTCCGTGTTTGTTGGGAATGAGGTTCTCTTCAGAGAAGACCAGTCCCCAGACAGACTCATTCGTTATATCCAAGAGGTCAAGTCCTTTGTTCAGATGGAATTGAACTGGGACTTGCCAGTGGGGACATCAGACGTTGGTCACAAGACTGACCCGAGTGTTTTGAATGCTTGTGATTTCTATGGCTCCAACACACATCCATTCTTCCAAGGTGGGAGTGTTCAAGGTGCCACGCAATGGGTCTTCGACTTCATGCAGTATCAAATAGAGCCTTTCAAGCATCTTTCCATGACGGAGGACAAGATTCCAAAAGTGATGATCTCGGAAGTTGGCTGGCCCTCCGCTGGTGGGTCTTACAAGAACTCTACTGCTGGTGAAGAGCAGTTACAGCAGTTCTTGGATGTGTGGGTTTGTGAAGCTAACAGCAGGAAATATCCATGGTATTTCTTTGAGGCATTTGACGAGCCTTGGAAGATGGTATATCACAGAGACGGTGCGGAGTGGGAGACACATTGGGGTCTCTTCACGGCGGACAGAAGACTCAAAGAAGGGATAGTACTCCCCAACTGTTCAGTGAAAACGTGAGGAGGTTGCACTACATAAGATTTAAATAGTTCAGGCAGTATTAATGATCCATTTTGATAATCAGTAGGCATGGTTTAAAGTGAACAGTTTGTAATAGAGCCAAATCCAGAACAGACCAAAGCAGCCAAACGAGAGAGAAACATTCGCCAGAACCCATAGATCAGGATATTGTGGTGGAGCTGCAACGAAGAAGTCCAGGAAATGGATCAGTCCCATGACGGTGTACGAGGATAGAATGACGGCGACCCAGAACCAGTCGTATGGTAAGCCTTGTCTCTTTGTTCTCTTCGACTCGACGATGGAGATGGAGGGACCCGGTGTTAGCACTTTTGGTAAGAACGTTGGGGTCATGAAACTGAGATTACCCATCAGCCAGTTCGATAACAGGAATATAGCAAAGTACTGTAGGATCAGCCCGTCCTTCTTGAGGAGGGGCCACATCGAGAACATACCGATGTTGATGATCCATGAAACCATTGCCATTTCGTCTGTGTTGTTTGTTGAGTAAAGTAGTGATATTGGGAGCAATGGCACCAGGATTGTCTTCTCGTGCACTTGGAAAGAGAAGAGGAAGAAAGACATTGAGCACGCAGCCAGAGACCACGGGAGCAGCGACTTCTTTGGGTTGATGAAAGTGTATATGCATGCTGGGAGGAATCCCAGAGATGTGAGGATAAGCGAGTAGAACTGGAGTTGTTCCTGTGAGAACAGATTGCGGTACTTGATGAAGACGTTGGAGAAGCACCAGAAGTTGGCGACCTTGTCCTCGAAGATCCCACGAGCAAACGGGAAGATTCTGTGGATCGACTGTGCCAAGTTAGCCAGTCCACCAAACACCACCAACGGCCCGAAGAGAACGACGAACGAGATAACCGTCGACGCAGCAATGAGCACGAGTCTGTAGACGTTGAGTCTGTTGGTGAAGGGGATTCCAGGGGACTCCAGGTCCACGCACCGGCCCAGCAGGTAGAAGAAGAAGATCGGCGAGTAGTACAGGGCCATCTGCTTGAACCCCAGCGAGAACACGAAGAACACGCACGCGAGCATGTAGTTGTCGTAGAGGAGCTGCACGACCGCCAGCAGAGCCAGGCCCAGCATCACCGTGTTGTACTGGAAGTGGCCGTGGTCGACGATCAGCAACGCTGGCTGGAACAGGATGGACGACGCCACGATAGTCTGGTCAATGGGCGACTGCTTGAGCATCTTCCCGTTCCACCTGGCGAACCGGAACACCGCCGGCACGTAGACCAGCACCTCGCTCAGCAGCACGGTGAACCTCATGAACGACTTCAGCAGCACGTCCTCGTTGCCCCTGCTTTCATACAGGGCGAACCAGCTCGCGTTGACGAGCGACCCAAGCTTCCCGAGAAGCCACGAGTGGTACGCCGTGAGCGGGGGGTAGTCGAGCCCCCAGTACGGGAGGTCGTGCCAGTACCACTGCGACACAGGCAGGTGCTGTGTGATCTCCATCCAGTGTCTCTGGGCCTCGAAGTCGCCGTACATTGGCGGTGTGTTGCTGCCTGAGTAGGAGCCGAACCCGACTGCTGAGCGAACGATGATGGCGAAGATGATCACGACGTAGCGCGCAGCCCACTGGTTCTGGGCCCGCCTGAAGGGCGACAGGAAGTCGTAGATGGCGGAGCCGTAGAAGAGCATCGAGGGCTCTTTGTCCCTGTGCTTTTTGGAGGACATTGCGGTGGTTCGCAGTGGTGTGCTGTGGGTACTAAAGGTGGTGATGGGATAAACAAATGTAGGCCCGCGAACTGATGGAGATGAGGGTACGTCGGGGGCTCGAGACTCAATTGAGTGGGAGGATAGTTGGGAACTGATGGGGAGTATCAATGGCGTAACCTGGCTGAGTCCGCTTTACAGCGTTAGTGTAAGTATTGGTTGTTGGTAGTGAACGGTGGCTGCATCCGTAGCACGCGGCCGTGAAAAAATTTCGAAATCTGTTCCTCGTGGCCCAATGGTCACGGCGTCTGGCTACGATTTAAGTAGTTACTTCTGAAACCAGAAGATTCCAGGTTCGAGTCCTGGCGGGGAAGATTTTTTTGCCACTTCTAGAAGGGAGTTTTTTTTAGTACTGACTCTTAGTTCTAGTACCGACTCTCAGTTCTAGTACCGACTCTTATTTCTAGTACTGACTCTCAGTTCTAATTCTGGCTCTCAGTTCTGATTTTGATTCTTAGTTATAGTAGATTTCTTCATATTATCCCCCTATCGCTGTAATGTCCGCGCTCCCTCAACTAAACAATGCAACAACAACTTCACGCTCACCACGCCGAAAGCGACGGAACACGGGGAACCGTCTGTTCGCGGGTGTGGCCAGTACAGAGTGAAGCCACTAAGCATACTATACCTCAACACATGCCCTCGCACAAGAAAGAGCCCGTTACGCCGGTGACACAGTCGGCTCCCGTCTTCGCACAGACTCCACAGAGCGTGTACAGCCGGCGACCGTCGCTGATCGAGGCCCGCACCGCGTGCTCGAGCTCGTCCTCGCTCTACGAGCTCAACGTCAGCGCAAGCAACCTCGCCGACGAGTCTGCGCAGCTGAGCCTCGTGCACACCTCCGATGAGGACTCGGACGAGCTCGAGCCACGGCACTCGAGCGAGTTCAAGAGCGACTGGAGCGAGCAGTCGCCGACGTTCAGTGCGAGACGAGACGACTACTTCAGCCACATCGACGCGAGCACGCCCATCTTCAAGAGGCTCGTGAGCAGGAACGCCCTCAAGCCGCAGCTGAAGGCCTTCCGGCGTATCTCGTCGGATCTCCAGCACGAGCGGGTTCCGCTGGAGAACGAGATCAACCACGAGAAGCTCGTGCTGCTGAACCTGAAGGAGGAGGAGACGCTGCTGTCACGTGCGAAGAGGGACGAGGGCTCCAAGTTCGACATCATCAAGAAGGCGAACGAGTCGTGGAACCAGAGGAAGAACTCGTTCCTACACAGGAGCGTCTCTACGGGGAACTCGGATGCTGAGCGAAACGCAGAGGACCAGGGCCGGCTCGTGAGGAAGAGGTCGTCGTTCGAGAACGGGCTGTTTGAGCTGGGGGACAACTCCAAGCGGAGAGCCGTCTCCACGAGCCCCATAAGCACGGGCTTCCTCAGACGGGGAAGCATCAAGCTCGTGTCGAAGGCGTCGAAGGACCTCGAGAAGATGACGCTGAAGAACGAGTGATGCGGTTGGGGTTTTGTTTTCTATGGTCGGGGACCACGGTAATATATGCTATACACGGTAAAGCACTATCTGTAGTACACTATTACTGAGTAGTACACTATCACTAAGTAGTATATAGCACACTCCGCCACAAAACACCCGGACACCACGGACCGCAACGAAAAAAACAGTGGAGCCAATGGCAGCTCCACCATTAGCCACCCCAAACAACACACAAACACAAACGCAGCATGGCAACCAGACAGAGAGCACTGCTTGCTTACAGAAACGCGCTGAGAGCTACCCAGATCGCTTTCAACGGTGAGTTTTGGTGCACTGAGCGAAGAGCTAGCCAGAGGTGCGAGTCGGCTTACTAACGGTACTAATAGGCGACATCCCTGTGCTCACGTCTGCGAGGGCTGAGATCAAGAAGGGCTACTACCAGCCAGACGAGACCAAGACCGTCGAGGAGAGGATCGCACACCTCGAGCAGGTGTCGCAGTTTCTGATGTCGAACATCGTCCAGGGAAAGAAAACAGACAACGGCAGATACAGACTCAACATCCACAAGCACACCGAGCTCGGCGACAACGACACCATCAAGAACCCAAGAAAGCCAACGATGAGTGCCGGTGCCGGTGGGTGCTGTGGCGGTGGCCAGAAGGTGCTGAAGGAGACGCCTTTGGCATGAGAAGTGCTTAGCCCTAATGATATGATGATCCTATACGTCGTCTTGTGCGTCCAACCTTCCTCAAGTGGCTGTATATATGTGACTAATCAAGACGATGCTGTTATCTAGTTGTAGCGTGTGCCGGTGGTCATAACCTGGTGATATTCTACTAATGCTATTTGCTAGTGGTAGTTGTAACAGGTAGTGTTGTTTTACGTAATCCCCCAATGTGAATGAGGCTATTATAATATACAACAGACTTTTATAGTTGTATGTACTACTAGCATCACTCTTATATATACTATTAACAGCACTTTTGTAATAATGATTAATATCACTTTCATAATAATGTCACTTATAATATCTCTCATACTAATATCATATAGGATACCAGGATATTAAAACACATCTTCGCGGAAATATTTCACTTTAACATCAACACAAACCACCCACACAGCATGGACCGTGACGTGAAGATCTCAAAGGCCCTGAGCTACCTGCTTCGCCACGGTGCAGAGAAGGAAAGACTCGACATCGACGCTGCTGGGTATGTGAAGGTGTCGGATATCCTCAACAACAACAGGCTCAAGAGCCATCGGGCCACTATCGAGGACATCCACCGCGTAGTCGAGACTAACACCAAGAAGAGGTTCCACTTGGAGTCCCGAGACGGTGCTTTCTATATATGTGCGACCCAGGGCCACTCTCTGCGGTCCGTTGGTGATGGAGCGTTGCAGCTGCTGAGACCAGACGAGTACCCATTAGAGCTCATCCACGGGACGACAACCAGAAACCTAGAGCTCATTATGAGCTCTGGTGGTCTGTCGAGGATGAATAGGAACCACATACACTTCACCAGCATCGTGAAGGATACGGGTGAGGATGTGTCCGGGCTGAGGAACTTCACCAACATCCTTATCCGCATTGACGTTGCGATGCTGAGAGAGCACCCGGAGTATAAGCTATATAAGTCGCTCAATAATGTGTACTTGACCTCTGGGAACGAGCACGGGGTGCTGCCGAAGGAGTTCTTCAAGAGCATAGTCGACAGGAAGACCGGTAAGGTACTACTTAGCGTATAGAAGTCATCAAAAAAGTGTATTAAAGATCAACATCATTAGAAATGGGAAACCATTGTAGACGGTAAAGACTCAGTTCTGCGGTCTGTTTCTCCAGTCCAGCAGGTTGGACAGCTTTTCAGGACCGCAGGCCATCTTCAGGAACTCGTGCTGGAGCAGCTCATCGGTAGAGGCTCTGTACTTGATATCAACACACAGACAAATGCTGAGGAACTTCTTGATGGACAGCGACAGCTTCTCGGGATTCTTGAGCTTTGGTGTGCCGTTGGTTGCAATCAAGAACAGGGCCTTCAACGGTTCTTCGTTCAGGTATGGTGGCTCGCCCTCAATCATCTCAATCGTCATGATACCAAGCGACCAAACATCGACTTTCTCGTCGTAGGCCTTTGTCTTGACGACCTCTGGGGCCATCCAGTATGGAGTACCGACCATGGTGACTCTCTTACTCTTTTGGGCACTGAGCTTAGCACAGAAACCGAAGTCGGTGATTTTGACGTTACCCTTCAGATCAAGCAGCACATTGTCAGACTTGATATCTCTGTGGATGATGTGCTTGTTATGTAGGAATTTCAGGCCCTTTGTGGTCTCCTGGCAGATAGCAGCGATCTGGTCCTCTTGTAAACAGCTGTCGTTGTTGTCAATGACATCGGTCAAGGAACCACCTTCCATGTACTCCATAATGACCCACAGGTCCAGTCCGTTCAGGAACGCCTCAAGGAAATTGACAATGTTCTTGTGCTGGGAATCCTTCATTACCAAGATCTCATTGACGATCAGCTCCTTCTTTGGCTGGAGGTTCAAGTCCATCTGCTTGATAGCGACTTTCAACCCACCTCTCTTCAAGCTCTTTGCCAGATAAACAGTACCGGAAGCACCCTGGCCGGCTCTCTCAATCATCTGGAAGTATGGAGACGGATCAACATTACGGGTCACAGCACGCAAGTTCTTCATGCTTTGCTGCTCGTTCAGCTCGGCGAGACGGCGCTCTTCGTTCTTCTGTTTAACTGATTTACCCTGGTGACTCTGTTTTGAAGGTGAACTGTCAAGAGCAGCCTGGGCAGCAGCCTGGGCAGCGAGCTGTGCTGGGGACTTTGTCGTGGAAAGCTGCTGCTTCTGTGGAGATGGCTTGTAATTTGGATGGTGGTGTGGCTGGAGTGGTTTTGTTGGCTGGTACGTATTTGATGCTGGAGGTGGAGATGGTCTCTGCTGGGATCTCGGTTGTGGGACGACCTGCGAGGCCTGTTTTAGCTGTTGTGGGTGGACTGGTGGTCTCTGCTGTGTCTGTGGTGGAGGTCTTGGGGCCTGGCGAGTAGGCTGGAGGTCCAGTCTCTTTTTACCACCGGATGGAGAGTCAATAGGAGAGCTCTCGCCAGAGAGTGGGTCTGAGTATGGGTTTGGAATCGCAGCTGTTGTTGGGGTATAACTCGTCTGGATCTTCAGGTTCGGGTTCAGGTTGGAGTTCGCAAGCACGGGCTGTGCCTGCTCGTTGAGTCTGAGGTTGGATGTGGAGTGGATCAGAGAGTTGGCACCCAGTGCCGTTGGTGGTGGAATACCACCTTTTGGTGGAGGAGGAGCTCTTCTCATCGGAATGAGATCGGCATTTGGCTGGGTCTGTGGGACATTAGACGACGAGGGCTTCTCTGGACTTCTCCGCAGATCACTGAGGCTCCCGTACGACGTAGCAGCACTCCCTGTGGTGCTCTGTGTGACGTAGTAGGGCGAGACCTTGGGTGGAGAGTCTCGTCTCTGTGGTGTGTACGGCTTGGACAGGTCTGTCAGCAGCCTGGAGCCGTTCTCACGGTCGCTGCCCGAGGAGGAGGTCGAGTCGTTCGACTGCTTGGATCTGTGGAAGCTCTGGGTATCAGCTGGCTGTGCTGGCTGTGGGATCAACGGGTTCGAGCCATTAGGAGCGTCCAGGCCCTGCTGCTGGTCCTGGTAGAACTCCAGCACCTCGATGACGGCGACGGGGTCCTTGGTCCAGTCCTCGTTTGTGATCTTCGAGTGCTCAAGCAGTCTCTTCCAGTTCTCTGGCAGCCCCGTGAAGTTACCACTCGTAGGGTCGAACCCGACGTGGACCTTGTGTGTGAAGTTGGTGGGACTCGAGACCGTCCCGGTCAACGGGCACTTGGCGAAGATCGCATCGAGCCACCCGTACAGGTCGTTGAGCGTCTTCAGCGAGATGAACGACGACTTCTTCCCACCGGACGTTCTGATCAGCTCGAAGCAGTACGGTCTCAGCTGGACCCTCGAGAGGTTCGTGATGGATGTGAGCCCGATCTTGAGCCAGATCTCGTCCTTGGCGTCCGACTTGTAGAAGATGAGGTTGGAGTCGTTCAGCACGAGGTACCTCTTGGGCCACCGGAACGACATGATGCCCTCGTCCTTGACCTGGACCCAGCCCTGGCGTCTGATGACCTTGCTAGGCAGTGAGAGAGCGCTCGGGTTGGAGATCAGGCCTGGAGTGGCCGGTGGCTTGGGCGCAGGCCCGAGGTTGGAGAAGTCGTCGTCTCGGTAGACAGCAGCTGAGGCCGAGAGGGACATGCTGGGCTGTGTGGGCTGTGTGGGCTGTGTGGGCTGTGTGGTTAGTGGAAAGAATGGTATGCTATCTTCAACACCGCGTGCGGAATGTTGGAATGCTCGCACAGAATGGGTGGGGAGCGGGCTCGTGGGCTGGGGGCCAATCAGAGAACAGTGCACAGTGGAGGATACTCGGTCCTGGTAGGCAGTGCTAGCTTGTGTGGGCTCGTGGGCGTAGCGTGGACGGGGATTAATGTCTCGCTAAGTAGCGTCGCAGGCTGAAACGTTATGGGCGGACCTCAAAAGCGTGGTGTGCGGGTGTTTCGGGTGTGGTGCTGGCACGGCTGCGGCTTCTGCTCGGGTTCTGGTGTGTTTTAAGCAGTGCTCTTGTGGCTCTGCTCTGGCCTGTTCTTCTCCTGGGGTTTCCATGAGAGGTTGGGCCTCTGTGGATGTTTAAAACCACCGCTAGAAGGAGCGCGTTGTGTGGCGCCTACCGGGTTTGACGCGGTACGGCCACGCTGGGCCACTACACGCTGTTTTATATAGACGATACACTGGTATAGAGGTGTTTATCTGTGTCTCAGACTGCTGCCTGTTGTGTGCTGTGTTGTGTCTTACTCTGGAGGTCGTTGTGGGGCGACTACGCCGTGGGCGACGCGTCGCTGACGCGTTTATTGGTACGGGCCTGACGCGTCGGTCTCACCCCTTTGTCTATTAATGTACTAGTGGTGGTGTGTTTATTAGAGTGATTTAAATCAACCCGCAGGAGAGAGGTTTCTGTATAGAACCAATTCTCTGTGTTAAGCCTCTGTGTCTGTAGGGTCGATGTCGGACTCGTCGTCGACGTCCTCCTCTGTGATCTCCGACCAGTAAGAGTAGGACAAAACAGCGAACCCAATGATCACAAACATGTCGCCGACAAACTGGCCCAGAGAGATGTGTGTGCCAAAGAGTACGAACTCGACCAGGCCCACGACAAAGATGGTAACCAGCGAAGACACAGACGAAAGCACTGGCGAGGTCAGCGACATTAGCGATAGGAACGATAGTGAGAAAACCAGGTTACACACAACGGAGAGTATGATGATCAGCCATGAGTAGAGCGAGGTGATGATGTGGAACTTAGACCAGCCAAGAACGTGGGCCATCAACACCAAGACCCAGCCCATTAAAAGCGTCATAAATCCAATTAATGAAGCACAGAAATTGGAAAATGCGACTAGTCTTCTCGATGAGACGGTGTTCACCGGTGGGCACACCAGCTTCTTGTATAGGACCTCATACAGACCATACATTATAGCACCAATAGCGATAATCATGTCACCGCTGACTCTCTGTGGGAATTCATCCTGGGACGAATCTGAGGAGTCTGAGTCTCCACCATAAGCGACAAAGAAAACTCCGATGATCGCTAATAACACAGAGCTCAGCTTGATATAGGTGAAACGTTCGTGTAATATCGGAACAGAGAACAGCAGTGCTGTGAATGCAGAGCAGTTATAAATTGCAGTGATATCAGATGCCGGTGCCATTGCCATCGCTAAGTACCAAGTAACACCGGCTGTATTCAGTATAACTGTTAAAGCGAAGATACATTTTAAGATGTATTGCATTGATTTGCCTTGCAGGAACTCCTTCAAGTTGTGGGGTAGCTCATTATCTTGCGTATAGTGTTCGTTGATGATAACACCTGATGTTTTGAAGACGTTTTTATGCTGGTTTCTGATACTTTCATTGAAGTTCCTCTTGATATAGAACTTGTCCAATGGAGAATAGCCGTGTTTGTGAGCACGTCTGATATGTTTGTACACAGCAATTGCAATCACCTGGATTGGCCAAATGAAGATCCATGATGAGTGGGTCAAGCATAGTAAGAGATAAGGCTGATCAAATGATAATGAATTGTAAAGATATGAGGTTAACTCAGTCTGTGCGACAAACGTAAACAACGATAAGATGAATAATGCAACAACAGCATATAACTTTGAAGACGATTTTTCCATATGTTTGGCTTTTTGTTGTAGATTCGCCCGTATCACTGAAGCCGGGCTATCATCATTCGATAGTGAGGGACGACGCGATTCTCCAGCATGGGATAAGCGTGTATATTCTGGCTGTGGTTCCATGAGGGGCACTGATGACATCGTCTATCTTCAACTTGTGAATATAAAGATCAAAGGTCAAGAACAAGAAAAAAGAAAAAAACACCAAAACGTGGGGTCCGAGATCCAAAGTGTTGTCGAGAATGGAGGGAATAATATGAGTTCTCGAGGCAGCCAGGATTATTAGATAAGGATCGAAAGGCGCGCAAACGAGGGGACTAGAAAGGACTAGGTCTGTGTGTTATGGATGGAGAAGTCCAATATGCAGCTGGCACAAATGCGTGAGGAGCCAGTTGATTGACTCTGTGTTCTTTGGCTTTTCTGTTTTCAAAATAATGTTTTTTTCTCTGTTTCTTGACCTCTCTCTCGGTCGTCGGAGTAATCGAGGGAAATGACGTCATGATGAATATGAGGACGCCAGGGACTTTGAGAGAGGTACGCAATGAATAAGACTGTGAATGAGAAACAGATACTCGAGTAGAGATTTGGGATTATGAGCAATAGTTCCATGTTCCATGTGCCAAGCATTAATATATTGTAATTCTCAAAGCTAATGTACCAATAGCCATATTCTGGTGCTCCCATCTCGGCCCGAATGATGGCCGATCCGAGGTGCCACAAAATTCAAAAGCTGGGGATTAGTTAGTGGTCAATTATACCTAGTGTAGAGTATATATGGTGTATCATGCTATGCTATATGATCCAGCGATATGTATATCCAGACCTATAACTTACAGTCCCTCGTGCTATAGTAATTGTAAAAACATTCCCAAACTACACATATCGCATCTATATCGTTATCCTCCCCCCTTTGACACATCGCATAAGCCTAATAGGGAAGTGTATGCCCCCGGAACTCGTCTGGTGCGGGGCGCACTGGTAGAATAAGATTACGAGTGTGTCATATAGCAAGCTCTACAGCGTCCAACTCCACACACATCACATATATCATTGTGCGTTATAGTTCAGTGTTAGTCGTTGTGCAATATCCACCGGAAGCTTAGTCATTATGGAGTCCTAGGGCGATGCACAAGACGGTGGAGCACAAATGACACAAGCGATTGAGTGTAGCTTCTATATTACTTGTAGCTCGTGTGTTACATAGATAAATTGTGTTTAGCACACAACGTGTGTGGCCCAATAGTCTACAGTCCACGAGCAGTTACAAACCCACGTAAGACTTAGCTAATGAACTCAAATGAGAACAAAAGCGGTCGCAGCCTCTCCAAAGTCCCGCGTGTATATGCGCCACCCACAGAGGGAAAAAAATTCGCGGTGGCGTTGTTTTCCGGCCCGCCGCCCCCGCTCTCACCGGCCAGTGGCGTCGAGTGGAAAAAGCGAATTTAAACCAGACCACAAGCGCAGTGAATAACAAGTTGTAACGAGCACTTACACAACACCCACACATATATTCATACTGGCTGCTCACACACACACACAAACGAACACACCGCCTCAGCACACATCCACAGCACCACCACCACACCACCTTAACATCCCCGGCTAGGCATATTCAAAACAAAGTCCGCCATGAGGGACTCGAACTATAAGAGCGTAACCCTCAACAAGGCCGCAGTCTCCATCACAACGAACCTCTACGACCGCCGTGCCCTCGACGCCACCTGCGACAGGCCCCTCGTGAACTCGCTCAACCACCTCACATTCCTGACCTCCTCGTCGGCCAAGGTCCGCGAGACCCTGGCCTCGGACGGGGGTCTCGAGAGACTCGTCTGCATCCTCCACGAGTGCCACAAGGACATCGCCAGGGACAAGTCCGGGTGCAAGACCATCGCCGAGGAGAAGAGCGACGCCCTCATCGCGTGGAAGTGGACGCTCGCGTTCCAGTGCCTGGTGCTCATCGGCACCAGGGGAACCGAGAAGATACGTGAGCGTGTTGTGCAGGCGGGCGTCGTCCCCATCATCGCCACCGTGCTGGACAACTACCTCCTCGCCAGCAGGAACTTCGACGCGTCCGCGGACCTGGGACTCGCCGAGAGCTTTGTCCAGCTCGTGCAGCGCCAGGCGATGAAGAGCCCGTGTCCGCAGAAAGAGGTCCCCGCGGACGTGGAAAGCACCGGCGACGACGAGACAAACGCCATCTCCAGCTACCTCGGCAAGGACTCAGAGCTGCTGCAGTACCTGGGCAGCGCGCACGCCAGCGGTAGTGCGACGCCCGAGCTCGTAAGCGAGACCCTCGAGACCATCACCGAGATGAACGTCCAGCAGAGCCTCCACGACATCAACCACACCATCACGTCGCCACGCTTCTTCCTGCGCGGGGTGCTGATCCCCAAGGAGGACGACGTCGTGTGGTCGCTGCAGCTGCTGGCGTTCATCTCCAAGTACGCGTGTCTGAAGAAGCACCTCCAGCGCACACACCTGATCGAGCACCTCTCGCTCAGGGCGCTGCTGCACACGGAGGTGAGGACTGCGGACTCGCGTGCGCCGGGACTCGAGACTGACGACGACATGGAGCTCATCTCGAACCTGTCGTCCGACGAGAGCGAGCAGACGCAGTCCACGTCCACGCTGCTGACGCAGACCCAGACCCAGCGCCAGATGGAGCCCCAGACCCAGTCCGACGTGCTGATCCAGGTCTCCAACAGCTCCAGCGAGGAGCTCGGCCAGCAGGGAGGCAAGTCTGCGGAGCTGCCGGACCTCAACGCGAACCTCATCTCCACGCCCATCGCGTCCCGCAAGCCCCAGGACACGCAGAGCAAGTGCTGCCTGAGCCGGTCGCTGCTGCACTCGCTGATGAAGTTCGAGAGCTGCGCGAAGGGCCAGAGCCGCGAGGACAAGGCGTTCTCGCTGATCGAGCTCACGACGAAGCTCAACAGCTACTACTCCGAGTGCTACGTCACCAGCAAGCTGCGCAAGATCAGGAACTCGTGCCTGGAGCGCCAGCGCTACTGCGACAAGTGGGACTACCAGACGTATTTCCAGCGGAGCGCGCGCGACGCCGACCTGAGCCCGGCTAACTCCGCCGAGCACATCATCAACGTGTTCCCGCTCGTGGAGAAGTTCACCGTGAGGGGCCCGAACACCACAGACATGTGCTACTGGTCGGGCGTGATCATGCGGAACTCGTGCCGCAAGGCGGAGAGCGGGGTGCGCCAGTGTGCGTGCTTCGACTGCGGCCGGTGGGAGAAGTTCCCACGCCAGTTTGCGAAGTGCAGACGGTGCAAGCGGACGAAGTACTGCTCGAAGGAGTGCCAACTGCGGGCCTGGAACTACCACAAGCACTGGTGCGTGGACTCGGCGTCGTCGAGCTCGGCCCAGAGCGTGAGCCAGCAGGAGACGCAGCCGGTCTCACGCGACGAGATACGGCTGCCCGAGGGGCTGTGATCCTACATAACGAAGAGACGATGCGACGACTATTATATGGTAGTATGCGGTGTTAGTACGATGGTAAGCATGTTGCCCGTTGAACGGTGTATGAGATAACGATCTAATGACTACTGCCTTCATTATAGCATACCCCGGTAGTATCGGTTTTCCATTGAGGTAGCATTCGGTTTTCCATTGATAACGATGTAATGACTTATACAGATCACGGCATACGATGTAATGATTCTATTATACAGCACACCATGGTATACGATGTAATGATTCTATTATACGGCACACCCCGGTATACGATGTAATGACTTATTATACAGCACACCCCGGTATACGGTCAACAGTGTAGAATACTGCTCCCATAACGATCTAGACTCGCCTCATACCTAGTATACGATCTAATGACTTTACTCTATCACAGTATCAGCACCCAAGCACGTCCTGCTCCACCACCCGCATCATCGCCATCGTCTGCTCCATGAACGTCAGCGTCAGCACCGTGTGCGGTGCGATACGGAACAGCTGCGCAGCAAAGCCCTTGTAGAGGGCCCCGAATCCCTCGGCCCGCACCGTCTTCACCAGGCAGTCGATCGGCCCCTTGTAGTGGGAGTGGCCCTTCTGGTTGTACATTCTCGTGAGGATGACGTCGCCGGGGTTCATCACCACGCCCACACCCATACCGGCACACACAGACGAGGTCAGGTGCAGCGCCGGGCCCTCGTCGATGAGGTTGTGGTTCTTACAGAAGTGCTTGACGAAGTTGTAGATCGGCAGCTGGACGGACGAGCCCATGCCCGTGCGGATCAGAGCAGCGTCGATACCACGGAACCAGCCCTTGACGCCCTCCTTGAGGTAGATCTGCTTGAGCCCGTCGTAGGTCGACCGGTAGTGGGTCTGGTCCCCGACCTTCGGCCCGGTAGCGGTGTACGACTGCATTCTCGTCTTGATGAGGAACAGCGGCGACCCGATCGAGGCCCCGGCCATTCCAGAGAGAGCACCGGCCAGGACGTTCACGGGGATGCTCTGCACTGCGTGGCTGTCGAGCTCTGGGAAGAGCAGCCCGTTGGTGAAGTTTCTTATCGGCTCGTAGAGCCCGAGACGGCACCCGTTGAGCCCGATCTGGTAGATGTACGCGCAGAAGAGCCCCTTCTGCAAACCCCGGATGCCCTCGTTCCTGAAGATCGTCACGAGCGCCTGGCCTGGGTTTCTGTACACCCTCTCTGCGCTCGACGAGAGCTCGCCCTGGAGCTGCATCCGTGTCTTGACGAGCTCGATCGGGTTGGTGAACGTCACCGCCCCGCACGCAGCGAGCCCTCCAGCGATGAACCCGCCGAGGGTCGAGACCTCCTGGGACGCAGACTTGGTGTGCTTGTCGGACATTGGCCTGGTGGAAAGCGTGGACTTATAAGCTTGTGGTGGGATTAATGGTGAACAGTTCGGGTACGGCCGGCGTTTTGTGCGCGGGCGCTCGCTCACGTGACGTCGCGCGACCCTTCCCGAAGTGGGTGATAAGCTTAGAGTGGGTTTGTGTTAATAGTGTTACTACCAAGCCAGTGAGTTTGTGTTTTAATAGTGTACTATTGGCTGACCAGTGGGTTTGAGAGCCTAGTGGTTTAATATCCCAATGGGAATATCCTGGTGGGTCTGAGCCCACCATCTATAGCTCCCTGGTCGGAGTTTAAGACCGATGTGTAGCCATTAGCTATTTACTCTTGTACGTCTTCTTGTACGTCTTTTGCGGCATCTCCATTCACCTCGAAGTCCTCTCTGTCGCCAATCAGCTTTCTTGGGGGCAGCACCGTGTTGAAAGCCTTTCTCCAGTCCTTGAGCTCGACCCATTTCAGCATCAGCTCAACGACGTGTGTTGTGGTGAGCACTCTTCTCCCACTGAGCTTGATATACTCGTCGATCGGTAATCTCTTCGTCACGAGGCCCATCTTCTCAGCCTTGTCTTTACACAAGTTCTTGTAACGGCCCTTATCGACAATACCACCAATCACATATGTCATTCCTGGCTCTAGTGTTTCAATCACCTCGTCAGAATCAGATGATAGATAAATACACTTGGACTTATCCTGTGGTGCAAACTCCTCTTCCTGGAACTTGACGTGGTCCCAGTTCGACCAATTCGAATCCTTCAGCTCCTCTTCGAATCTTTTCTTGAGTAGCTTATTGAAACTCGTAACTGTGATCTCTGCTGTGTGCTGAGCAAATCTGTTTGCAGAGTATGATCTCGTGATCTGTGTAGTCATCGAGTTTCTTTCCTTCACTGTCATCAAATCGTCAAAATCACAATCAATCACCAACTTCATGCCACTGTCATCCTGGTTCTCGGGAAGTCTCTGTTTACGTCTCTGTAATAAGTCTTGCGGAATCTCCTCGCCCTTTTCAACATATTCCTGGATCTTAGCACGACGGTTGGCTCTGGCCTGTTTTTTCTTCTCTTTACGTAAATGCTGAAGCTCAGATTTGCGTTCCTGGAATCTTAGGCTCTTCTGTTGTTTCTTCCACTGAGACTTCGACATGCCCTCTGGGATAACTGGCTTCTGGTGAACCACCGGTACTGGGGACTCTGAGGCCTCCGAAGACGGTACCACACCCTCACTAGTAGACATCACGCACAACGAACGGAGTTTCCAGTGATTTCACTGCAAATGGTACCCCAGGGTAGTTATTAGATCAATGCGCTCGAAATTTTTCAGTCCCCCGAGATGAGGCAGCTCACACCCGGACACCTCACGGACAACAAGCCTATAAGCCAGGGGTTGTCTACACAGTTTAAACAATACACATAAACCCTCGTCGTGTCCCAGGTGTGTTCTTTACGGTATAGCCAGGCACTGTGCGACTTTCCAGGCCCGATTCCAGAATCTACACTTCTACCTGATTAGATACCGAGTTCCATGTGGATCGACCCCCACATTGCTTACAGTGAAGCTTGTTCTCGCGACGGCCAATCAGTGGACCTCAAAATCACCCACACGTCTCAATACGGTCTAGACCCCACCTTTGTCTCTTGCTGATCCCCGTCGGTTGTAGCTTGTCATCCGCTACCGTCCGCGCGGGCGATCGGGTGAGGTCGGACTTTAAGGGGTACTCGTCGGGCTTATCTTTGGATCCCCCGGTCTCGGACCTCTCCGTTAAGCCCCTCGATTGCGAACGGCGAAAGCTGTTATCTGTGGAGGTCGATCACTTGCTAGATAGCAACGGCTCTGGCTGTGCTGGGCTCTGGATGGGGTGCAAGCTAGATAATAACCGCAGTGGACTGTAGAGGCTCGGGTTGCCCACACGTGTTGGTATGAGGTCCACGTTTCGGTATCATTTGTACTCAATTCCACATGTAGATCTCCCTAACGGCTCGATCCCAAGGCCGAAAACCTTCCCCCTGGGGATCTGCGTTTTGTATGCATAAGGAGGAATCCAGTGGAAGCGCTTAAGTGTATAAAAGGTGGAATTTGTCCCGTCTACTTGAACAAAAGAGGATAGTCCCTCTTGAACAATCCAACAGACTAGCCACAACGCAATGTCAGTCTCGTGCTCCTCCGACCTCCCTTACTCGTGTACCAACACCACCGTGATCTCCGACCTGTGCTGCTTCGAGTCCCCAGGCGGTGTCGTCGTTGCAACGCAGTTCTGGGACTACAACCCAACCACAGGCCCTTCCAATGCCTTCACCCTCCACGGTCTCTGGCCAGACAAGTGTGACGGTACCTACTCCGAGAACTGCGACTCCTCCATGAACGTCGACGACGTCACCTCTGTGATCAACTCCTTCGGCGACACCGATCTCCTCACCTACATGCAGACCTACTGGAAGAACCTGGACGGCACCGACGAAGAGCTGTGGGAGCACGAGTTCAACACCCACGGCACGTGCTACTCCACCATCAAGCCATCGTGCTACGGCTCCGACATGAAGTCCCAGGAGTACGTCTACGACTTCTTCAAGCAGGCCACTACCGTGTACAAGGGCCTGCCAACGTACGACTGGCTCACTGCTGCTGGAATCACCCCGTCCTCCTCCGCTACCTACACCCTGGACGAGATCACCTCCGCTCTGAAAGACAAGTTCGGTGCGGAGCCATACATCGACTGCGACAGCTCCGATGCCATCAACCAGGTGTGGTACTTCCACCACCTGAAGGGCTCGCTGATCGGAGGCACGTACGAGCCTATCGACACGCTTTCCAAGTCGGGCTGTCCTTCCTCGGGAATCAAGTTCATGCCTAAATCGGGCTCCGCTGCTACGACTGCTACCACCAAGACTACCACCACTGCTAAGTCCTCTACCACCACCACCTCCTCCTCGGGCTCCTCCTCCAAGGGTACGGTCACCCTCTCTGGCGAGTCCGGGTGCCTGATCTCGAACGGTAAGTGGTACATCGGTGGCACGTGCGCAACCTACACGATGACCCCCGTCTCCGGTGGTGTTACGCTCAAGACCTCTGCTGGCTCGTGCGGAGTCTCCTCCAACACGATCACGTGCGGCTCCGGCGTCTCTGCCTACACCTTCGGCTACGACAGCGGTGTGCTGAGTGTCTCTGGCGAGGACGAGTTCTCGGCCTCTGAGGTCCCTAGCGGGACCGACCAGGAGAGCGTTTCCGTTGGCTCGGGCTCTGTCACTTTCCAGTTGCAGTTTTCCAGCTGATGCGATCGCATGCCGGGGATCGTATATGCTGGGATCGTATAAGTATATACCGCGAAGACATTACATTACACCTAGACCTACACCTAGACTTTACAACTCCACCTAGAAATACCTCCGCAGTAGACACAATGGAAGGGTGCCCGCTAGAGGACCACACAGCCCTCTCGTTCTCAGAGGGCTCCACAGCCGTCGGCTCGATTGAGCCACTCTCTCCTAAGAGCTCTGTGTTTCCAGTTGAAGCTGGTAGTAGCTCACCTAAGAAGCCAGACTTGGACAATGCTCTAGTTAACAAGCTCAGAAAGACAGTGGCTCTGCTCGGCGAGATCAGCGGCAACAGAGTCGAGTGCACGCCCGTGAGCTTGCCGTTGCTGGTGGAGATGGTTTCCCACCTGGCGGAGTCCTGTAACTACAAGACACAGTTCCTCACCAAGAACTACAGCTTCCTCGAGAGTGTGTACGACACTACGCGTGTGGAGCTCTCCAGATCAACAGAACGGGTCCACCACTTGGAACAGGAGCTACGTGAACAGGAGGAGAAGCTACAAGCACTCAGAGAGCAGCTACAGGCGAAGGAACTGCTGGGCTCTCCAGGACACTACCGGGACATCGTCGATAGGCAGCAGCGGGAGATCACGGAGTACAAGCTGTTCATTAAGCAGTTATTGAACCGTGAGTAAGTCAGTGGCGTGTCTGTTTACTTTTCGCTATATTGGGTAACTTCCTCTTTCGGACGTTTTCGGGAATTTCCAACACCCGCACACCACAAGACATATTTGCCAGGCTCAACATGAACCACCACCATCACCAAAAGCTTCAAACCCTCATAGAAAACACTGGTAACACACACAATGGCCGACCAGGAGAGGAACAAGACGTTCTTCCAGAACTCGATTGACGTCCAGCTGGCGTCGCAGCACAAGAAAACAACAGCACACCGTCGAGTCATTGACCATGGAGCTTCTATGGGAAGGTGGGTACTGCAAAGGAAACTGGGCCATAAGAAGCCTCCACACTTGGGCTCCATCCGTCCAGAGGCCTCGTACGCTATCGACATGCTTCCTGCTGAGGCTTACAAACCAGACCAGCCAATCATCAACTCGCAATCGAAGTTCGTTCACTTGAGTTCGAATAAGGCTAAGCATGCGATTCATGCCATCAAATTCACACCGGACGGAAGAAGACTGCTCGTTGCGAGTCATTCGGGAGAGTTCACACTGTGGAATGGTATGACGTTCAATTTCGAAACAATCATGCAAGCACACGACTCTGCTATCCTATGCTTAAACTATTCACATAACGATGATTGGCTTCTAAGTGGTGATCAAGAGGGTACATTGAAGTTTTGGCAACCAAATTTCAACAACGTGAACATCCTGGAGGCCCACACCGATGCTATTCGTGATGTTGCTTTCGCTCCCGGTGATTCCAAGTTCGTCACTGCCAGTGACGATAGTTCATTGAAGATTTGGAATTTCGGTAATGGCCAGGAAGAAAGGGTACTGAAGGGACACAACTGGGATGTTAAGACCACAGACTGGCACCCGTCGTTGGGATTGATTGTCAGTGGCTCAAAAGATAACTTGCTGAAGCTTTGGGATCCAAGAGCGAGTGCACCAATCTCAACATTGCACGGGTTCAAACACACCATCACCAAGTCCAGGTTCCAGCCACAACCAGGCTCTAACCTGTTAGCCACGATCTCTCGTGATAGATCTATGAGAATATTCGACCTAAGAGCAATGAAAGACCTATTTATATATCGTTCTGAAGCTGATTTGTCTTCAGTGTGTTGGAACCCTATCCATCCGTCCATGATTACCACAGGTGGATACGACGGGTCCATGAGCCATTTCCTTCTGAGTGAAACTGTTCCTGAGCAACTGGAGAACGTAAAGCCATACCACACAATCCCGTACGCACATGAGAAGGCTATTCATTCGCTGGACTACCATCCATTGGGTCACCTGCTATCGTCTGCTGGTGCGGACAGATCTGCGAGATTCTGGTCTAGAGGTAGACCAAACGATCCGAACGCCTTCAACGATCCACCGTACACAAACGACAAGCAAGGTGCGTGGTACTTCGCTATCAACAACTCCGTCAATGCGGTGGTTCCGAGAAACGAGAATGTCGGTCGTGGTGGTGAAGAGAAATCCTTTGGCTCGTCCTTCCCTGGCTTGGACGGCAATATTCCCGGCTTACAGTACTAGCTACAATGCAATGTCGATAATGATTAAAGTCCGTAGTATATCCTATCCATATCCCAAATAAATATCCTCATGCTAAACCTTTTGCATGCCCCAAAACTCGTTCACCTTTTGTTCGTACTCGATGCCGTATCTCTCGTAGTAGCTCTCCACAAACGAGATCAGCTCCGGATAAACCAGGTCCTCGGTATCCTCAAACCCGTTGGTCTCGATCTTGACGTCCTTACCGGCGTTGTTGATCTCGACGTAGATCGTCTTCGGGTGGAGAGAGAGCTCCTCCTCGGTGACTTCCTCGAACGCCTGCTGGTACTGCCTGGACCTCTGGATGAAGTCCGTGATGGCTCCGTCGTGGTCCTTGTTGATGTAGTCCGGGCTCGCGGTCTTGCCCTCGACGTTGTACCTCCAGAGCCGTTGATCCGTACACTTCACGTGGAGAATGAGCGTGTTGATCTCGGTGTGCGACCTCTGCTCCTTCTCTCTGATCGTGTTGAAGACGTACTCACGACGCTCTCTCGTCGAGTTCGTCGCATCAAAGATGCCCACGTTGATCTGCGAGCTGATCAGAGAGTTCAGCAGGTGGTCCAGCGCAATGTGTGCGAACGTCTCTCGCTGGTTCTTCGCTTCGGAGTTGTTGAAGTTGAAGAAGTCGTGCGTCTGGAACTTGAAGTTGGAGAGCTTTCTGCGGAAGTTACCGGCGTTGAATGAGTCCATCTTGAAGTCGTCGATGAGGTCCGTTTCCTGGAAAAACCGGTGCGTGTCCTCCATGAGTCTCTTGCAGATAGACGACTTCCCACACGCTGGCAGTCCCACCAGGATGATGCACCATCTCGGAAGAACTACCGGCTCGGAAGTCGGCGTTGTGGTGAGGTTATTAGCAGACTTGGGCACACCGGTGTGTGGTACTGCCTGTGCGAGGGCCTTGGCGAGCGAGTCCATCGAGAGAGCACTCGGCGTGTCGTCGTGGATCTTGGTGAAGCTCAGAGACTTGTTGAGTCCCAGAGTGGTCATGGACGACGAGGACCCTTGGCGAGAGAAGACTGAGTCCTGTGCAGACTCGTTGGTATTATACCGGCGTAACCTCATCTCGTGGTCCATGTCTGACGTGTGTGCTGTGTGCTGTGTGCTGTGTGCTGTTCAGACGACAGCAGAGAAGTAGGGGTTTGGTGAGAACAGAGAGCTCGGAGAAACTCTTGATTAGTTGTGTCTATAAGTAATATGAGTGGATTAATCCGGCACGGAAAAGGTGTCATCCTTATATGACAAAACGCGAAAATTTGTATGGCCGCCCCGAAGGCGCGGACCCCTGCAAAAAAGGCAAAAGAAACGTGGCACCACCCGATGCGAATCGAGGTTTTTCCGGAGTTTATCCGGGTGGGTCGTGTATTGTCCTTTATGGGTGTTGCAGGATTTACGGTCATTGCTAGTGGTTTTCGTCCCTTTTTGGCCGATTTCCCCGGTACACCATTGGCTTTAGTGGCGTCTCCTGAGGGTGGGGGCACTCACAAATCGGGTGGTGTACAGCTGTTATCAATATCACATCTTCTTGGCTACGGGACCCCCTCTGTGTATCGTACCATACACCAGGCGATCTGAGGAGTCAGTATGACTAATATTGCTGAGAGAACCATTACACAGAGGCTCTCATGTGGTCTAAATAGGATACATACAACGCGTACGTCTACATTGTAGTTCTCGTATTAAAGATAGTCTCCATTCAGTAGAATGAGCAAATATTACATCATTAATAGCACCAACAATCATGACCGTATCACTATTGCTTGACATCTTCGTACATCTCTTCATCATCATAATTTCTGCCTTGAACGCCGATCAATTCACCCCACTCCATCAATTGGAATATCAGACTCATATTTGGACTGATCTCAGGGGCACGTTCTTTTAGCATGGAATAAGCCTCATTAACGCCAATATGATTCATTTTCATGAATAATGCAACGATCAATGAAGCAGAACGAGATACTCCACACTGGCAATGGATCAACACCTTTTTGTTCTCGTCTAGATACCGTGATATAACATCTGTTAAGAAGGGCAAATCTGGACATATTTTAGAAGCGTGTGTCCATGGGACATAGTAGTAAGTTGTTTCTTTGTGTTTATAATGAGACACGTGTGTGTTTGAAGGAGTATCAACTATTTCTGGCAAAGGAGGTGAAAGCTCTTTAGCAACGTTAACGACAAGGTCATAGCTTTCAATTTGGTCCAGTTGTGGTTCAGAGTAAAGGAATAAATATGGTTCGAGGACGCATGCGGGGCCATCCGGGTAAGCATTCATTTTAGACTGGTCGCCTTCATCTGAGATTTGGAACGAGGACAAATCACGTATCAACGTTTGCGTTCTCAACACCTCTCCATTGGTCTGGTGTGTCGGTAATGTCCTCAACGTTGATGTCGACGAATGTGAAGATCTCTTATCCGATGAGTCTGTTGATAATGGGGCAGAGTCCTTCGGGGTCGCAGGTACCATTGGAGACGACATGATTGGACTCGATGACGAGAAACTGGGTATACTGTTTGTAGAGGAGAGTTTACTTCCTGATGACTTGGAGCACGCATCGACCTCTGTAGGGATCGCCAACGACAATGTAGATCTTCTGCTTTTCGTAGCCTGCGATTGCTCCTCGGTCCCCTTGGATATCGACGGGTGTCTGTACAATTGGTGTGTGTTGTGGTGAAACGGAGGGATTGGTACAGCACTCGACGTCGCAGACGGCGATACCGGCAAGGACTTGGGCACATACGACTGGTAGCGAGGTGAGCGGGCCGGTGTCGGCGTTGATAGTACAGGCGTCTGTGGTCGTACGGGGTTGCTGATGTGTGACTTGGGCTCCGTCTGGGTGTGGGCGTTACTCTTACTAAGCTGGAGCGACAGGTTCTTGGTGTTTCTCTTGGTCTGTGGGCTCGTCGACTGCGATATCGACCTGAACGAGTCGAACGAGGGCTCCGAGCTGCTCATGGTGAAACACACGCAGCCCAGGGTGGGTACTGGGACGTCTTAGAAGGTAGGCAACGGAGCAATGGAGCAATGAGCTGAAATGTTTCAGCGTGAGATGAGTCTGGCGCTGGGCGGGCCTTAAAAGGAAGCTTCACAGTGGACAGTGCTAATTTCAGGTGTGGTACCAGGCAGTGGCCGTTTCACCAGCTCGATCAGAAGCTCAGCCAGGAAGCGGTTCCTGGTGATGGTTCAATGGTGGGTTAGAGGAAGGGACCCCTTAATAGGCCTGTAGAAGTCGTTTTCCGTGCTCGTTTCGCAGGCTCTCTTGTGGGGAGCCGCTCGTGGTGGTGTTCGTGACGTGTGTGAGCTTCTTCTTCTGCTAGCTGTAGCTGTGAAGAGCGCTTGTCCGCTTAGGTGATCTTCCAGTTGGTTGTGGATGTTTATATTTAGATGTTTCACAGTGCCATTTCGCGCTGGAAGACGCTGACGTAATCTGTTAATTGCACGTGACACTATGCTTTTTTATTTTAGTTTTTTTCTTTTTTATTTTTTTATTTTATTTTTATTTTTTTTTATTTTTTATACACCCGCACACCACGAATTTCTTTTTGGGCCCCGCCACCCACGTGGGCTGCCAATTTTCCACTCACAAGACCCCTTTTGAGAGTCTCGGCACCAGTGGTGGGTCGTGTGACTGGTTTCCCAAGAGAGTGCACCGCAGAAACGGTCGTGTGAGCTCTTTCCCAGTTGTGCTGGGAGTGCTTGGCTCTGTAGAAAGCGGCCCTCGTGTGTAGAAAGCGGGCCCTTAATGGCCCCCTAGTAGCTCTAGCTCGCTTGACACAACCAGGGCCTCGCAACCAGGCCTGCCCCAGACTCGAACGGGACGTCTCGCAGATCCAGCAAGGGCTGCCTACGCTTTTGCGGCGCCCCGTTGTGCCCAGTACAATTTTTTTGCGGCTCCCTATAAAACCACTCGTGTGCCTCTGTGAGGTGAAATCTCGAGCTGTAGACGGGCAGAAGCTATTTCCCCCGAGGATACTCTTTGTTACCAGCAGGAGTCTAGCCTCTGTGTGTTAGAACGTACTTGCACCACGCGTGGTAACCGGTTTTCCCACGAGACATAATGAAGTTCAACCTCTCGCTCAAGTACAACTCCGTGCCGGAGTGGCAGGACAAGTACCTCAACTACGACGGGCTCAAGAAGTTCATCTACGACCTCGAGAGACAGGCTCTCGACAACGGCTCGACGTCCGGGTCCGGTGCGAAGCCGTCGAGCTCCGAGGACGACACCAGCACCAGCGACAGGAAGCAACGGTTCAAGAACATGTTCAAGACGAAGGCCAACTCGGACGAGCACACGTACGAGATGAACGACCTCGAGTCGCACACCTCGAAGGACCCCAAGGACGTGTTCCTCGCGAAGCTGCACGACGAGCTCTCCAAGATCGAGGACTTCTTCAAGCTGCAAGAGGCCCGGGACAACGACGAGTTCAGGAAGCTCACGGACCAGGCCGACGTCAAGCAGATCTGCATCACAGAGACGAACCTCATGAGCGACTCCAGGTCGGTCCTATCGCGCAAGTCCTCCATCACACAGGAGATCATCCACACGGCCAACTCGTTCAACCTGCCCATCAAGGCGACGACGTCCCGCACCGAGACCGTCGAGGACGACGAGGACGACGAGCATGACGACCACTCCTTCTCGCAGAACTCTGCGCTGCTGTCGGACTGCGACGTCAAGATGGGCTCGCGGATCTCCATCAAGAAGTGGACCACCGAGCTCTACCTCAACCTGTCGCAGCTGAAGTCGTACGTCGAGCTCAACCGCATGGCCTTCTCCAAGATCGTCAAGAAGTTCGACAAGTCGCTCAACTACGCCCTCCGGCCCACGCTCTTCGACAACGACGAGTTCTTCGCAGACTCGTACACCTTCTCGTTCGCCACGATGCAGAGCCTCGACTCCAAGCTCGAGACCCTCGTCGACATCTACGCGAGCGTCTCCGGCAAGCCCGTGGACGTGTCACGTGCCGAGCTCAGGTCCCACCTCAAGGAGCACATCGTGTGGGAGCGCTCCACCGTGTGGAAGGACATGATCGGCCTGGAGTCCCGCTCGAACGCCATCAAGGGCGTCGCAGCCGACGCCGGTGCCGAGCAGGACCTCTTCCAGCTGGAGTACTTCTCGTGGAGGCTCCCGGCCAGAATTCCACTCGGCTTCACCACGCTGGAAAACCTGCTGCTGCCGAAGTTCTTCCACTCCGCCAGAAGCTACAAGCTCATCTTCATCATCGCAGTCACGATCGTGCTGCTCGCCGTGCCGACCTTCAACGACCAGGCCGAGCACAGGTGCATGGCCCTTCTCGCGTGCGTGGCTCTGCTGTGGGCGACCGAGGCGATTCCCCTGTTCGCTACCTCGCTATTGTGTCCGCTGCTGTGTGTGCTCTTCCGGGTCATCAAGGACGACGACGGCTCCGTCATGACGGCCCCCGACGCGTCCGCCTACGTGCTGAGCCAGATGTGGTCCTCCACCATCATGGTCCTTCTCGGTGGGTTCGTGCTCGCTGCTGCGCTCTCCAAGTACAACATCGCCAAGGTCGCTGCGTCCTACATCCTCGCCCTCTCCGGCGATAAGCCCAGAAACATCCTGCTGGCCATCATGGGCGTTGCGCTGTTCCTCTCGATGTGGATCTCCAACGTCGCCACGCCCGTGCTGTGCTACTCGCTGATGAACACCGTGCTCAGACAGCTCCCGCACGACGCTCCCTTTGCGAAGGCCCTGATCCTCGGCGTGGCTTTGGCCTGTAACATCGCCGGTATGTCCTCTCCGATCTCGTCGCCCCAGAACGTCGTCGCCATGGAGTACCTCACTCCCTACGGCATCGGCTGGGGCCAGTGGCTCGCGGTGTCGATCCCGGTGTCCATCATCTCGGTCGTGATCGTGTGGCTGCTGCTGATCCTCACGTTCAAGATTAATACCCACAAGGTCGCCAAGATGCGCCCGATCAAGGAGAAGTTCACGCTCAAGCAGTGGTTCATCATCTTCGTGCTCGTGCTGACCATCATCCTGTGGTGTGTGCTGACGAAGATCGGGTCCACCTTTGGCGACGCCGGCGAGATCGCTGTGATCCCACTGGTGCTGTTCTTCGGTACGGGCCTGCTGACCACGGCCGACATCAACAACTTCCCGTGGTCCATCGTGATCCTGGCGATGGGCTCTCTGGCTCTCGGTAAGGCCGTGTCCTCTTCGGGACTGCTGTCTACCATCGCGGAGGCTCTGCAGAAGAAGATCATGGACTTTGACATCATGGTCATCGTCATCATCTTCGGTATTCTCATCCTGGTCATCGGTACCTTTGTGTCCCACACTGTCTCGGCCATCATCATCATCCCACTGGTTCAGGAAGTCGGTGAAAACCTGCCAGACACGAGTGCTGCGCCGGTGCTCATCTTCGCCATTGGCCTGCTCTCTTCTTGTGGTATGGGTCTGGCCTCTTCGGGCTTCCCTAACGTCACGGCCATATCCATGACCGACGACCTGGGCAGAAGATACCTCTCTGTGATGAACTTCATCACAAGAGGTGTTCCTTCCTCTATTCTGGCATACATTGTTGTTATTACTGTTGGTTACGGTATCATGAAGTCGACCATCTGATCGCTATGATTTGTTTTGCTTTGTTTGTTGATTGTTCTATTCCTTGCATATGTGGTTTGTGTAATAATGAGTATGATTACGTGCATTATAAGCCCGTAGATAGCTTGTGCGTACTTAGTAGTAGTGTCAACTTGAAATCTACTGAAGCAGACAGTGCAACTTGAAGAGCTTCCATCCTATGAACTACAGCTTCTTTATATGTAATGCCGTGAAGACACAATACTTTTATGAATAAACCAAATAACCTCATTAATTCCATTAATGCAATGCAATGCTAACTCGAAATACAAATAACCATCAGTTCTCAGTCTCTGGAGTGAACTCCTTCTCTGGCTGTTTTTCCTGATCGAGCGCCAGTGCTCTCTTATCCTTTCTGTACAGATACACACCAAAGGAAACCAGCATCAGCACGTACACAATGGTGACACCACCAGAGGTGTAGTAACCGGCGTACGTCTGTGGGAGCTTCGAAGATGGGTAGATGATAGGCGTGAAGATAGCAGATCTAACCAGAGTAGCCGGGTTCATACCAGCAGAGACGAAAGCTCTCAGTTTTGTGTCAGACGCAAACAGATCCTGGGCCTCGGCCCAGAACTGGCCAGAGAGACCCTGGGCGAAACAGGTGTTGTAGAAGAAGAAGATCATCAGTCCCCTTGGCTCCTCAAACACCTTGTGTGTGGCCAGGAAGAAACAGACGACTGTGACCCAGCATCCTCCCAGGGCATTGACCTGCCATTTGTTACCACCAAAGAGACCGTCGGAGATCCAGCCGGACGAGAAACAAACAGCCAATTGCAGAGCGTAGGCCGGGATCGTCAGCACGTTGATCTGCTGGGTGGTGTAGGAGTTTGGTTTGATCTTGTTCCAGCCCTTGAAGAAGAACGGAATGGCCTGTGCCGGGTCCTGGCCGAAACCGGAGAAGGCCGAGCACAGCCAGCAGTAGTAGACTCTCCAGTCGAGCAGGAAGTTCTTCAAGTCCTGCTTGGTGATGGAACGGAACTTCTGGGCGTTGGTGGACTGGTTTCTTGGTGGGAGTCTGTGTCTCAGGAAGGTCAGCTCCTCTTCGCTGAACAGCCACGATGGCGTGGCTTTCTCGAGGATGTTTGGCAAGAAGATGATCTGGACAATGATACAGCCGACGGAGAAGATGGTGTCGACGAAGAAGAGCCACTGCCATGCTCTGAAGCCGTTAACACCTTCCAGCGAGTTCACACACTGGGCCTGGAGAGCGAAAGCACACATAGGGCCGATGGCTGTGAAGGCGTTGATCAGGTTACAACGTCTAGCGGTCTCGCTCTTCTTGTAGTAGGAGCCAATGTAGACCATGAGGATGGAGAAGTGCGCAGACTCGATACCAACAAGCGTTCTCATGGCGACCATCTGCGTTGGTGTCTTGATGAAAGCGAAGCAGAAGGTGAACAGCGTCCACAGACACTCGATGGTGACCATGTACCACTTGGTGTTGAACTGGACCATGATGAAGCCGGAGATTGTACCGAAGATGATACCGAAGATGGAGTAGCCCGTGGTGGAGTACGACAGCTCGTTACCCTTGACGTGGATGTCGTCACTCATACCGGAGACGTATGCTGCAGACAAGTTGGACTTGTCGATGTACTTGACGAACGTGGAGAACATCGCACAGAACAGCACGCAGAAGTCGAGCTTGAAGAGCGTTCTCTGCTGCTTGGCAGGGTAGTCGAAGTTACCCCAGACTTTGGACTTCCACGTCTCGGTGTAGTACTCGTCGATGACATAATCAGCCTCCGGGACAAACGACGATGACGCAACGTCGGAGAGCTGCTCGATGTTGGCAGTTTCCTTGGCCTCGAGCGTAGCGGAGTGCTCCTCGACCTTGGCGGACATGGTGAACAATAAGACCGCAGTTATCTTGGTAAGATCTAGGCAGAGAGCTCTTGGCCTGGGCAGGCACCCTTGGCGCTTTTATAGAGGAGTAGCACAAAATCTTTTAGTGTCCATCACGTCAAACTGTGGCGTTCGAGGTGCTCCGCGGAGTGTGCAAGCCGCGAGATCCCCGCCTATATATTACAGTGTGGCGGGGGAGCGCTCCGTCTCCGATTTGAGGGCGGCGGCGGTTTCCCGGTGTGGCGGCGGCCACGGAGAGCGGAGGTGCAGGGCCCGCGGCGCCACACTTTTTCGCGGAAGCACGCCACGGGGGTCCGCCACACTCCGACTCCACACTTTCAGTTTGGCGTTCACGTCTATGCAAGGCTAATCTTGTATAGATACGGCTACGTAGACTAAATGCAATAAATCAATTGAGTTTATGTCTTGACCTGGTTACCACAGTCCGTGCAGAAGACCTCGAGCCCGTTGACGGCTTTTGTCACGCCGAACTTGTCCCCGCCACACACGTCGCAGGACAATTTCTTCTGAGATAGTTGTGGCGCCTTGCTCGTATTCAGCCGCTGTGTTAGCGACTCCACAGTCCCGCTTCTTGAGCGACCCTGCTGCGGTGTACGATCAGGTGAGATATACCCAAGACCGTTGCGGCCGGGCGTTGAGGTTGCAGCTGTAGCACCAGCGCCAGGCAGCGATCTGAGTGAGTTCCCACGGGATAGTAATGAGTTGCTCGATCCGTTCAATGCCTTGTTTAGCAATGACGTTCTGTGCGATTGGTCCATATGTGTAGCATCATGCTGCTGAGTATCCCTTAATCTCTTCTCTTTCAAGAGTTTCTTTCTCACAATGGAAGGTAAATCTTGTCTGAAAACCCTAATCAATCCGTGGTCATCGGCGGTGACAATGATTCCTCCAATGCAATTGTCATCAATCAAAACGGAATGAGACTTGAAATGACTCTCTTGCTCACCCAATAGACCAGCGTCGTTTAACTCAGAATTCAATTCATAAATGTAATCATTGGATAATGATAATGCTTTAAACGTCCCTGATGGCGCAATCAATGCACATGTGATAACATGATGATGGGCGTGGAAAGATGTATAATCACCACGCTTCTTTTTCTTATTTGACATTAGCCCTAGCAGGCCATGGCCCGTTTGGGTAGTTGTGGAATTTTTTCGAGCATTTGATCCATCCTCTTTTTTCACTTCCCAGACATATAGCCAGTGGTTCTCAGACCCAGATATGATGTATCTGTTATCATCTGATACTGTAGCAATGATCTGGGAAGAGTTATTATCGAGACCCTTGAAGTAGTTTTCCATTTGTCTGTGTTTGAGGGAAATGATTCGGATCCTTGAATCGTTAGAAGAGATCAACACTTTTACATCGTCATTATCAACAAAGCACTCAATTCCAGTGATTTTCATGTTTTCGTGTTTTTTGGTGTTCAATTCCAGGCAATGACGAGGCTCCAATGTTTGTGTGTTGAGGAAATAAACCATACCGCTAAAAGTTCCAGCAATTATTATTGATCCATTAGGTGTGAATGCAACTGCAGTGACAAAATTACCAGCATCAAATTCGTATTTGGCTTCGCCTTCTAAGATTGACCAGAGTCTCACTTTGTGATCGAGACACCCACTAATGAAGAATCTGTCATCGGTTGGGTGGAATTTAACTGAAGGCACAAAGTCTCTATGCTGGAACGTTCTCAAGCACTTCGTTTGCTGAACGTTCCATAACCTTACTGTCTTGTCCATAGAGCTCGAGAGTAGGAAGTTGTTTTTACTCCAATCCAATGAAAGAATGTCGTGCGTATGGCCATAGAAGCTGCGATACGGCTGCTCCTGAAACACAGACGCATACGCCATTGCCTTATCCTCTGGATCAACGTTTGCGAATCCGTCATCGTACTCCCCTTCAGTCAGGCTTGTATCGTGAGACTCCGCGGAGTTGAACTCGAGACGGTCCAGCGGAGACGAGATGACCTTCCAGATGCGAATGACGTTCCCCTTACCAGCACTCGCAAGGAACTTACCGTCCTGGCTGAACTTCATAGCCCACACCGAGTTCTTGTTTGACGAGGACGGGTCCGCATCGGGATCAGCGGAGCCGTTGACCTGGCTGCTGCTCTCGGCCTTCACATCCGCGTCCACCCGGGCTCCATCCATCTCCAGCGTGTCAGACGGTGAGAGCGTGCTCACGTCCTGCTTCAACTCCTGCGCCAGGAAGAGCCGCTTGAGAATGGGTGCGGTCTTGTGCGACTTGCGGAACGTCCTGATGTGCTTCGGCTGCCGCAGGTACTTCTCGTAGTCCTCGTCGTCAAGCATCAGCTGCAACCGCTCGCTCACGTGCGCAGTCCCGTCCAGCTTCTTGCTAGAGGCCCTGAACGGCCTGAAGCACAGCGGCGCCACGGCGGCCTGGTACGACGAGAGATCAATGGACTTGTCGTCGTCGGAGGTGTCGTCCTCCTCGACGTCCTGGAGCCCGCTCTGGTACGACGAGACCGACGTGTGCCGGCTGTCCTTGTCGCTCGAGCTCTTGCCGCCAAACAGCTTGAAGATGGACCGCTTCCTGGTCTTGCCTGGTGATGATGACGACGACGAATCGCTGCCCGCTGGGCTCTTGAGCTGCGACATCGCGACGGGATGTGCTGTGTGTACCCGATTGGCCAGCGAGGTGAGCCAGACTGGGTTAGTAGCTGGGCTTGTAGCAGTATACGGGTATTTGTGTCAATGCGGTACACTAGCGCTTGCCTACAAAGCCGGGGCACAGTCGCGAGATCCGGGGGTGGCGACTCGCGAGATCCGGTATATTATACTTATATACCACAACCGGGGTGTGCTTTTCTTGAAATCCGAGGGCTCGCGCTTATTTCCCCTTTGGCCGCTTACCCGGCCGGCGCGCGGTAGCGTTGAAAAAAAAATCTCTTCAGGCTAGGCACTAGGTAGAGCTCTGGGGACCGTTGGCAACGGATTAAGAGATGTCGGAACAAGGGTGAGTGTGCCTGTGTGG
Organism: Petasospora mycetangii; assembly: GCA_003708295.3. Taxonomy (NCBI): domain Eukaryota; kingdom Fungi; phylum Ascomycota; class Saccharomycetes; order Phaffomycetales; family Wickerhamomycetaceae; genus Petasospora; species Petasospora mycetangii. The sequence continues at coordinate 838,981 of PPNU03000004.1, forward strand.
TGTGACTCGCTGGTTCTACCGTGTGGTTATTCTGGAGCGAGAGAAGGGCCCCGCGGGTGGGTCCGGAGTCTGTTCGGAGTTGTGGAAGACCATGTGGAGATCATCAACAACTTCTTTGTGATCATATACTAACGCATTACCAGACGCCAGTGGGCTGACGACGAGGTCGATCAACAAACACCACAGATCATCACCAACGCAGATGGCACAAAGACAATAATCACAATCAGAGTCAACGACGAGGGCAAGAAAGTCAAAGTCACACAAAGAGTCAAAGAAGTTATCGTTAAGGAAACAGTGAATAAATCAGTCGCAGCCAGAAAGAAGTGGGCCAAATTCGGTGCCGAGAAGAACGCTGCGCCAGGTCCAGACTTCAGAACCACGCAAGTCGGTGAACCGGTTTACCTCAGACTTGGTACCTCATGGAAGGCTCTTGAAAAGGCTGAAGAAGAGAAAGCTGCTGGCGAGCAAGCCAAGGCCACCGTTTCCCAGACAGTCAAGTGTCGTTCGTGTGGTGGTGCCCATTTCACATCCAAGTGTCCATTCAAGGATACCCTTGGAACCACAGACTCTGCTGCTGAAGGTGCGGCTGCCGTTGATGATTCTGCACCAGCTGCTACTGGCCGTTACGTCCCATCGCACTTGCGTAACGGTGGTGCCAGAACCGACCAGGATAGAAGAGACCGTGACGACTCGTGTACATTGAAGATCATGCAGTTGAACGAGATGGTGACGGAAGAAATGGTCAGAGAAGAGCTGCTTGCCGGTATGGGCTACGTTGTCAGATGTAACATTCTCAGAAACAGAGAAACAGGAAGATCCAGAGGTATGGCTTTCGTGCAGTTCGCCTCCGAGGAAGCTGCACAGCGTGCTATGGACAACCTGAATGGCAGAGGTTACCACAACTTGATCTTGCACATTGAGTGGTCAAAGCCTAAAGCAGCCCGATAAACAAATTGCATGAGACATGAGATCCCCACACCATCCACACATCACAACAGCTGAAGAGCACACCCAAACAGTGCTCCTAATCTTGTACACTACCTGATATAAACGAGTCCCCAGCGGACACCGTTAGTGCCACAACGAGTGTAGAGTATCATATATAGAGACCCGCGACTTCCGACCTTTTCACCCTCGGATCCCGTGATCGAGTTCGCGAGGGCTCGCCACTGGAAAAGCCCAATCGCCACCAATACAAACTGCGACTCCACAAGCTTGTCTCTCTAAAAGACTGGAACTAGAACAAAACAAGATGGCCAACGCCGATGTCCCTGTTGTGCTCGCGACGCTTCGCGCGGAGTCGGACCAGCAAGTTTCCACGCTGTTCTACGCGTTCGAAGACCTCTACCAGCGCAAGCTATGGCACCAATTGACCAAGGTGTTGGAGGAGTTCTACAAGAATGGATCGTCGAAAGGCGTGCGTATGGGGCTCTATAAGAACTTCATCTCGCAGTTCAAGTATAAGATCAACCAGCTGAAGCTTGTTGAGTTTCTGCTGTCTTCTTTGGTTGAGCTGGACGACTCTAAAGAGAGCATGGACTACTTGCAGGAGTTGCACGACGATATGACAAAGCAGGAATCCATCGACAACAAGCAGGCATTGGTGTTCATCGACATTGAGATCGCCAGATGCAAACTGCACTTGAAACAGGAAGTGGAGGCCCGCGACGATCTGGATAAGATTGATAAGCGTCTAGTGAGATTCGACTCTGTTGATCTGAAGCTGAATCAATCATACTTCTCAACAAATGCCGAGTACTATAAGCTCAAGTCCGACTACAACAACTTCTACTACCAAAGTCTTCTATATTTGTCCACTGTGCAACTGGATGACATCCAACTCATTGACCAGCAAAGACTGGCGTACGAATTGAGCATTAGTGCCTTACTCGCAGACAAGATCTATAACTTTGGTGAGCTCTTGACCCACCCTATCTTGAAAACATTGGAGAAAAGTGAATACCAATGGCTAATTGATCTATTGAATTCTTTGAATTCTGGTGATATCGATGGGTTCTCTAAAAACTTGTCACATTTGGAGAAGAATCCTCTATTGAAAACCTCCGAGAGCTTCTTGAAACAAAAAATCTGTTTAATGACATTGGTTGAGCTGGTTTTCGCTAAATCTATCAGAGTCATCTCGTTCAAAGATGTCTCCAAAGCGACCATGCTTCACCTTCAAGAAGTCGAGCATTTGGTCATGAGAGCTCTCAGCTTAGGATTGCTGAAAGGTTCTATTGACCAAATCAGTCAAACGATCACAATCAACTGGGTCCAGCCAAGAATCATCAACCAAACACAGATTGCTAATATGAAAGAGAAACTCGTCTCCTGGGATTCTAATGTCTCCAAACTGGGTAAGTTCATGGAGCAAAACGGTAAAGAGATTTGGATTGAGTGATGTACAGATTACTCAAAGAGTATTAAAGACGTCATTCTCAACAGTACGTCATATTGACGTATTCAGCGAGGTGTTTATTGACATAAACCTCATTGTGTTTACCCCAGCTATCAACGTGTAATTGGAAAGGAATCTTAAGCTCCAGTAGTTGTTTTTGTAACCACGCAGTCTGGCCCATGCTGAGAAGCTCATCCTCGTAACTCTGGATTATGTGTATCTCTGTATTGTGCAGCTTCTTCAGTATAGGCAACACTGTAACCTCTTCATAGTTATCGAACGCATCGTCCACAAAGAACTTATACTCCGGGTACTCCCTCACCAGCTCTTTCAAATCGTAGATCCCTTCAGCAAAGTACACCTTCTCGACAACAACATCCTCGGCCAGCGACTCAATACACTGTAATGCCAGCATACAACCAGCGCTGTGGCCGATAAACGACACTCTCTTGCTGTTGAGCCGTTTTAAGCACAGCTCGGTGCCGGCAACGACGTCGTCACGAAACGCCGGGTGCTTCACCTCATCGCAGAGTCTGTAGTCGACAGAGCACAGTGGGATGACCTTGTTGAGCTCCTTATAAAGCTCATCACTGTCTCTATCGGTGTTGGAGTGGTCTCTCCACGCTCCACCGTGGATAAACACCAGCGGAGCCACCCTCAGCTCCTCGCTAAAAGAAGGCATGTAGTCGTACACAGAGCACACCTGGCGTCTGTGTGGGCCGTACGAGAGCCTCACGAACGGCTCGTCCTCCATTGCTTGTCTTTAAGGTGATGTACTAAGCACCGGGAGTAATTAGATAAAAAAATAAAAAAATAAAATAAAAAAATAAAAAGATCGCGAACATTTGATCTTTTGAAAGGTAAACAAAGAATGTAAACACGAAGACGTCACCTCCACCAGAGCCCACGCAACAGAAACACAATGGCGAAAGAAGCGAGAACGCCCAAGGCCAAGGCTGAGGCCCACTCGAACGTTAAGGTGTTTGTGCGGTCCCGTCCGAGGGTTCCCCGTGAGGAGCAGCAGTCACAGCCTGTTCTTGTTGAGATGACCAACGAGACCACCAAGATCAGGCCAATCTCTTCGAGCCCTTCTAAGAACGGTAGGGACGAGAAGGTGTTCCAGTTCGACGGCTCTCTGTGGAGCACAGACGCTGGTAGTGCTCATTTCAAGTCGCAGGACGACACCTACGAGCTCGTTGGACACGAGGTCCTGGAACACACTCTGAACGGCTACAACACGTGTATCTTTGCGTATGGCCAGACGGGCTCGGGCAAGTCGTACACGATGATGGGTGGTGGTAACGGAAGTACTAAGCAAGATATGGGGATCATTCCACGGTGCTGCTTGGAGCTGTTTGAGGCGTGTGATTCGATGCCGGAGAATGTCAATGTCCAGATCAGGGTATCGTTCTTCGAGATCTACAATGAGCAGGTACACGACTTGCTGGACGACTCCAAGAAGAGACAGCACCTGAGGATCAGGGAGAACCCTGTGAGTGGGCCGTACGTTGAAGGGCTGAAGGAGTTCTGCATTCAGGACTTTGAGGACTTTGACAGGTATATGAAACTGGGTAATAAGAGCAGAACCACTGCGTCGACCAAAATGAACGACCAGTCTTCTAGGTCGCACGCAGTTTTCACAATCGGTATCAGAATTACGGAGTTTGATATGAATAAGGACATGCTGAGAGAGACAAACTCTTGCTTGAGACTTGTTGATTTGGCTGGATCCGAGAGGGTGAACTCGACTGGTGCTACGGGTGTGAGATTCAAAGAGGGCTCGAACATCAACAGGAGTTTGACGACCTTGGGTAGAGTCATTTCCTCATTAACTAAGAATGAAAAAGCACCGTATAGGGACTCAGCTTTAACGTGGATCTTGAAAGAGAGTCTCGGTGGTAACTCTAAAACAGTTATGATTGCGTGTATCTCACCTTGTGATTACGATGAGACATTGAGCACGCTCCGGTATGCATCTCTTGTTAAGAGAATCAAGCTTAATGCTACGGTCAATGTCTTTGAAGAGGTTGAGCTACTCAATCAGGAACAGCTAATGAACATGCAGCACGAGATTGAGACGCTGAAAGAGTCTTTGAATGAGGCTAACGATAAGGATAAGATCATCAACCAAATCACAAATATGAGTAAATTCTTTGAGAACCAGCTGATTGACCAGGAGAACAAGTACGAGCTACTCAAGAGACAATTGAGGAAAACGACTGAAACGTCTTCGAAGCTACGTGGTGACCTCAGATCAATATTAACACTCATGAATAACTCCAAAACAAGCGATACCGACTTGGAAAAACACCATTCCGACCTCATGCAGAGGAGCCAGCGCCTCAGAACTCAGCTCGAGTCTGACTTGCTGCGGTTTGCTATCTGACAGCACTAAGATATGTACATTACGTGCCATCACAAGCCCGTCTTGAAGACCAGGAATGCATACGCACCGATGTAGAAGTAGATGAAGTGGCCCAGCTCGTGTGTGACGTACGAGCCAAAGTTCTTACCCACAATCACGTGCCATGTGTGGCCGAACTGCACGTCCAGCTCTTTCTTGATCTGCGCAGCCATGTCTTTTTCCACCTTATTGTCTGCCAATGCCTTTGCAGAGATGTCGAGCACGGCCTGCTGGAGCTCAGGAGACATGTCCTGAGCCTTAATGATTGCTGTCTATGTTAGCGACTGGCTCGGTGTGTTCAGTGGGAGTGACTTACGCTTCTCTTCTTTGCTCATTGTGGTCTTAGTCGTTGGCTGTATCCAGGGATGAGAGTGTTGTTTGTGTTGTTATGTTTATGTTTATCAAATTCGCGCACGCCAGGCCCCAGCGAAAGAGCAAGCCCTTTGATGGTGGCACTGCGCCTTCTGGGACGAAACAGAGGGCTTTGTAAGACGAGTATCGCTCTGTGACTGAAGACACAGAGACCAGGAGGGGAGAACATTAATAAGACGGAGAAACGGAGAAACACGGAGCAATACGGAGAAACGGAAAAACCCTCTAAAAGCAACCCCGGAGAGCCCATTACCGCACTTCTCTGATCACAACTTGATTGAATCTTTGGACTGAGCCCTCTTTGGTGTTCTCTTGACATCTCAGGAAGATGGACGAGGATAACAACCCGTTCGCCGGCAGCGAGGTGTGGGGGGACGGCACCTTCAACAGTGTCTATGGCTACTCATCTGCTGCTGTGTCGGGGCCTATCCCAGACGGTGAGGACAGTAGTGGCAGTGAAGAGAGTGGTGAGAGTGGTGAGAGCCGTGAGGAGCACCAGCGTGAACCGTCGGTGTACTCCCAGATTGATGAGCTCTCAAGCTCTGCTGTAAACGTTGGGTACGAAGCCCGGTCCAGTCGAGACTTCATTGGTATCATTGACTACGGAATGGTGAGGGACCACGGCCACTCCGCTGTGGCATACACGATTCAGTACAACAACACGCAGGTGATGAGACGGTACTCCGACTTTGACGGGCTGAGAAAGGCCCTGGTGAGGCTGTTCCCCACGATCATTGTTCCCCCGATACCGGAGAAACACTCCATGGTGAAGTACCTGGTTAATCCGCTCAATGCGAAGAACGACGTCCAGATCATCTCGAAGCGGACGAGGATGCTGACGGTGTTCCTCCAGCGATGCCTGGATTTCCACCAGATCCGCGAGCACTCCGTCTGGAGGAAGTTCCTTGATCCCACGGTGAGCTGGACAGAAGTCCTACACACACCACCCGTCAGCATCATACCGTCGTCCAACCTACTGGCCCACCCTCTGGACCCGACGAAGCCGTCTCCACTGCACTCGCTGCTGCCTATACCGCACTCTACGTCGCTGAACAACTTCAAGCCGAGGGAGGAGGACAAGGCCATCGACCACGTCTTCAAGGACTACGAGCAGATCTTCAAGATGTACAAGGCCAACACCAAGCAGCTGGAGAAGACCGTCAAGCGACAGCAGCGTCACTTCAAGAGCCTGGTGAAGGACCTTGGAGAGCTGGGTGCCTACTACAACAGCTTCAGCCTGGAGGATACGTACAACCTCTCGCTCGGGATTGAGAAAACCGGTCAGGCCATCGACGTAAACTACATCAACTCAGAGGCGTTTGCGTTCAAGGTGCTGACCTCGCTACAGGAGCCAATAGGCGACGTGTGTCGCACCTCTGGCATGGCCCTGGGTGTGCTTCATTTCCGCAAGCTGAAGGAAGTCCAGCTTTACATCATCGAGACCACCATCAAGAAGCGGAAGCAGCGCATCGAGGTCTTAGCAGCAGCCCAGGAGCAGGTCGAGAGGCTGAGCCAGGTGCTGAGAAAGAACGCTGAGCAGTCGCCTACCATTGCAGACGCTGTGAAGAGGCTGGACCAGGGCCAGCCCGTGCAGAAGATTTCCAGTCCGTGGACGAGACTGTTCAACACCGGCCGTAACGGCAGCTCTAGCGGTGAGGATACTACGCTGATGAACGAGGTTGAGAGGGAAGCTGAGATTGCTAAGCTACAGAGCGAGTTGGCCAAGCTGGAGGAGTGCCACAAGGTCATCTTGAAAGACATTGAGATGGTCAACGTTGCGGTTAAAGACAACTGCGACGAGCTCATCCAGCATTTCCAGGCCAAGTGGACTCAGTTGATGCAGAGCTACACAGAATCGATGCTTATCTGGCTTAAAGAGAACCTGAAAGCGTGGGAAGACGCAAAGGCCGAGGTTGAGGCACTGGTAATCCCAACCGTTGCTATTGACGATTGATATATACGAATATGTATAGTTGCTGTATAGTCTTCACCAGGAAGACACAACATATTTTGCATTCACACAGCTGTGTACTCACTCCTCTTCGTCAGACTCCTCGAAAAACTCCAGCATAACACTGCCGTTTGGCCACAGCTGCTCTGTCTCCACGACTTTCCTCTCCTGGTCAACAGGAACCGTGAAACGGGGGAACGGTGATGTCAATTCAAACATAAACTCGTGCTGGTACTCCTCATCGCACAGGCCAGTGAGCTCTTCCAGTTGGGTTTTCTCCTCATCACCAAGTGTCTTGAGGTGTAGTGTCAGGTCGATGAATGAGTACACATCAAACAGCGAGTGCTCTTTATGGAACCTCTGGGTGATGCCTTCGCCCGACGGTAGCTTGAATCTGATTGTAGTGTATTCCCCTTTTGGTAGATCTGCGTACTTCTCGAACTTATTCAGCAGTGAAGCGTAGAAAAGCCTTTTCTGCTCTTTTCTCCAGTTGACTCTATCCACCTTGGCTTTCTTCTCCTTGGCCTCCTGTTCTTTCTGCTGTTGCTTGACCTTATCGGCGACTAAGCTCTCGGCGTATGCCTGGTCCTGCATCTCTCTAATCTTTCTCGAGTACTCCAGCTCCTCCATCTCGATTTTCTTCGTGATCAGCTCCGGCTTGTATCTCTCGACCTCTGCACTCAGCTTGTTGATGAACGGGTTCAAGCTCTTGGTAGTCAGTCTCGCACAAATAGACATCGAAGACACGCCCGAGGGCCCGGACGTAACGTTCGCCATGAGATACACAGACGGGATCACCCTTGTGCGGAGAGAACGGCATATCTCGAGTCCCTGCGGCTCACACGCGTGGGCCATGTACACGACGATGTCCTCGTCTGCTATTTTACCCGAGACGGATGCGTTGTTCAGCACGTTCTTCACAAAAGCCGACGACGACTCGTTGTCCGCGATGAGCACCAGCAGCATGAACCGGGACTCCTGCTTACACACGCTGAAGGCCCCGTTGAAGTCGCCCTTGTAGAAGTCAATCGCATTGTCGCGTGTGAGGCTCTCGTAGTAGTCAATGGCATTGAAGGACGCCCTCGTCGGCGTTGATGGAACGACGTTCGGCGACGTAGGCAGCACCAGGCCGAGGAGCCAGCCGAGCCCAGACAGGATAAACGTCAGCGTACGCGGGATGAAGAGGAGCACGAACAGCAGCGGGCTCCGGGAGAAGGTGCTGAGCCCGAAATGGTCTGTGGGACGGTTCAGGCCCACACGCCATTTGTTCGATATGGGTCTCACCAGTGGAAGCTGTGGCATCATCAGGTGGCTGCCCTGGAAAGCCAGGTCGTTGAGCATTGGCCGGGCAGTCGGAGGCGTCGGTTCTCTTCGTCTGTGTGGCTCTGGCTCGCTGGCCTCCTCCTCCAGCAGCCCATCGAAGTACTTGGAGAGCGACACCTCGAGGTCCCAGTAGTTGTTCCGCAGGAGCGTCACGACCTTGTCGTACTGGTCCTCCGGGAACGCCGTGATCACCTGGAAGTCGTTCAGCTTCTCCTGCTCTGCCGGTGCGAGCTCGCTCATTGGTTCTGGCCCTTTGTGTGTGTGCGTAGCTCGCGTGTGTGTAGCTGTTCTCTTGAACTTTTCACTCGGATTAGTACTGGCCTTAGATCGCGAACCCACACTGTTGATGGGGCGGCTCTACACGCTGGAAGGCTCTACACGCTGTGAAAGACACTGATCTGAAGGCAGTATAGCTGGCCAATAGGCCTGCTCGATGTTGTTTGGTTTGCTGTGGCGAAAAAAAAAATTAAGAAATTGGGCCGGACAGGGAATTGAACCCTGGACCACTCACATGTCTGTAGCTATTAGACCGGGTTTACCCGATCTTCGCCCAAAGCGAGTATCATACCACTAGACCATACGGCCGATTTCGTTGTGGGGTGATGGGGCCTGTCGGGGTGGCTGTGTTGGTGTACGGCTGGTGGTTATTGTTGTTAAAACAAGCCATTTTAGTGTTGAACGACATAGTTATACATCCCAGTGGCCATCCAATCAGCTGGTGTATTTGCTTGACCCCCATTTTGATTTTTGCTACTTTTTGTGAAGAACAGAGAGAGTAGTTTTCTCGCTCGCACAGCTATGCTGCTGATGTTACGGTGTATATTCAGTAAAAGCGTATACACACGTCTGGAAAAGACACATGGAGCTCTATAGCACGAGACTGGTCGGTGGCCCTGGAAAACCCGGCTTGGTGGTCTCTCTAGAGCCTGTGTATAGGCCCTCAACCAGCGAGATGTCTGGGTGAACTGTGACACAAACGGCTGAACTACTAGTACAAAGACTCTAAACGTCTATAGTATAAAAATGTGGGGTCAACGCCCGTGGCTGGACTGCGACGACACCTTGAGGATGACCCTCATGATGCTGATGGCGAAGGTCACGACCCAGGCTATCAAGATGACGAAGAGAAACGCACAGAGGCCCTTCTGCAGCACACAGATGCTCTCGATCTTCGGGTACCTCGAGTACGAGGCCGTCGCACACACCCACCGCCCGTCGTAGAGCGTGTTGAAGGACAAGGCGAGGTTTGCGCTGGAGAAGATGATGAACAGCAAGTCCAAGAGGATCAAGCGCATCTTCTCGACGGGGTTGCGGATCCCCAACGGCTGCGACTTGAACTCGTCGTACGAGATGTACATCAGGTACACCAGCCCGATGCTCTGCACGCAGATGGCCATCAACGTGCTCGGCTGCTGCGACACCTCCGCGACCTCGTAGTCGTCCTCGATGAGCTGGACCTTGTGCTTGGAGATCTGGAAGATGCGCACCGACAACGCCAACGCGATGATGCTCAAGACGATGATGGAGACCCGGAAAAACAACGGGATGTAGTTGTTCGACAAGAACACCCGCTTCAGGTACGGCCCCCACTCCTCCCGCTTCTCCTGCGACATCCAGTAGCGGGCCTTGGACCGGCCCTTCTGGACGTCCGTGCTCGACGAGCCCAGGAGCCAGAACTTGCGGCCCGAGGGCGGGTTCGGGCTCTCTCTGTTCATAACGCGGATCAATCTTTCCTCACCGCCCCACTTCTCGTTCAAGTCCGCGAGCCCGGCGAGGGCCTCGCTGTCCGTGTAGAGCACACCGTCCGCGTACGCCGGGGTGTTGTCGACTGTGTGGAAGAAAGTCCGCCAGTTCCCCCCGAGCGACGACATGAACGGGTCCTGGTACACGAGCTGGGTCCGGCCGTCTCTGCTGACGGCCTTTAGCGGCTTCTCGTGGGTCTTCTCGTGGGCGGAGTTGGCGATGCCGTAGAGGACGTACGGTGGGACCGTCGTGGGCTCGTGCGGGTAGCTGGAGAAGTTGGAGAGCGGGCTCGCCAGCGTGTGCGGGCTCCTGGGTGTGACTGTGGGCAGCTGTCTCGCTCTTGGCCCGTCGGCCCCTTCAATCTCGATCGTGGGTGTGCTCAGTGGCTCGGGCGTCGGCGAGCCCATTGTGTTGGAATAGCGAGGGGTAATGTTCGGGGATAAGCGTGGTGTCTTCTTTAGAGCTTAGTGGATAGGACTTCTTGGATAGTATGGCTTAGTGGATAGGAGGGCTTGGTTTATAGGATGGCTTATAGCGTTTCTAGGTCGTGTTTCACAGCTTGTTATTGCTCTTTGGCACATTTGGGCTCGGCATGCGCGATGATCGCCGTGCCACAAAGACCGAGAGGCCGACCCCGGAGACTACGGTGTATCACGACAGTGTAATTGATTATTGTATAAACGTAATAGAAGAACACGATTTTTGAGAAGACAGCCACTTTCTATCATTTGGCACACGTCTACTCGCTGGCCTCGGCAAATCTCTCAGAGATACTTGTCATGAGCTTCTCGAACTCACCGGAAACCTCCTTCTCACCTCTAGATGGCTCGAAGAACTTGGTGGAGGAAACAGCGTGCTTGACGTCAGAGGTCTGCTCTGCCAATTTGGTCCAGTTAGCACCGTTGGCAACAGCCTTCTGTGCCTCGTCGTGGTAACCAACAAACGCCTTCATCATGTCGAATGTCTTCCAGATAGGACAGAAGGCATCGTAAGTGGAGTAACCATTCTGTTGCAAGAAGTCCTCTTTGATCAATGTAGAGACATCCAATGTGATCTTATCGGAGTCTGACAAAGCAGACTTACCAACAAGCTGGACAACCTGCTCCAACTCCTCGGCCTTGGATAAGATCTCTTTGATACGGTCCCTAAGCACTGGGAACTCTGGGTACTCGCCATCGTAGTACTTGTTCAAAACATTTGTATACTTGGAGTATGAAACAGATGTGTTGATAGATGGGAAATGCTTTCTCTGTGCAAGCTTCTTGTCCAAACCCCAGAAAACTTGTGTAATACCCAATGTAGAAGTGGTAACAGGGTCAGAGAAATCACCACCAGCTGGAGAAACAGCAGCAACAATAGAAACGGAACCAATACGGTCTGGAGAACCGAGTGCAACGGCCTTACCAGCTCTCTCGTAGAAAGAGGCCAACTTAGCACCCAAGTAGGCTGGGAAACCTTGGTCAGCTGGCATTTCACCAAGACGACCAGAGATTTCTCTGAGGGCTTCAGCCCATCTGGAAGAAGAATCAGCAATCATAGAAACGTTCTTACCCTGATCTCTGAAGTACTCAGCAAGTGTAATACCAGTGTAAATAGAAGCTTCTCTAGCAGCCACAGGCATGTTAGAAGTGTTTGCAACTAATGTGGTTCTCTTCATAATAGGCTCCTTACGGCCTGAAATCTCTGTGAACAACTCTGGGAACTCCATCAAGACTTCAGCCATTTCGTTACCTCTTTCACCACAACCAACGTAAATGATAGCATCAGAGTTAGAGTACTTTGACAAAGACTGGGAAATAACGGTCTTACCACAACCGAAAGCACCTGGAATACATGTTGTACCACCTTGAACACATGGGAAAAGAGCATCCAACACTCTCTGACCAGTGAGCAATGGGTAATCAGCAGATAACTTCTCAGCGACTGGTCTTGGAACACGCACAGGCCATGTGTGGAACATGGAGTAGCTGTGTTTAACACCATCGAATTCAACTTCGATCAATGGCTCGTCAATCGTGTAAGAACCAGCGGAAGCGAGGGATGTGATAGTACCTCTAGCTCTTGGTGGGAGGAGGATCTTATGGTCGTTTAACAAGGAGTTCTCGAAGATAGAACCGAAAATGTCACCACCAGAGATGTGGTCGCCCACCTTGAGGGAAGCAGGCTTGAAGTCGTACTTGATTTTTCTGTCCAAAGCTGGAGCGTCGATACCTCTTGGGATGTAGATGGACTGGGACTGCTCCTTGATAGCCTTGAGCGGTCTCTGGATACCATCGTAGATAGTCTCCATCAAACCTGGACCAAGCTCGACAGACAACGGCTTACCAGTTCTGAGAACAGGGTCACCGACGGTGACACCTGCGGTCTCTTCGTAGACCTGGATGGTGGCCTTATCGCCTTCGATTCTGATAACTTCACCAACCAAGTTGTCGTGACCGACCTTGACGAGCTCGTACATCGCACAGCCGATCATGTTCTCGGCAATGACGACGGGACCGGACACAGAGTAGATCTGGCCATACTCGGACTCGGCGTGATCTTCAAGTGAGATACGCTTGATCTCTTTGCGAGCGTTCTCAAGAGCACCAGCCTGGTAAAAGAGCTGTTAGTAATCAGAAAACTTCGGGAAAACGAGCACACCGCATCCACTGCGGTCACAGCCAAACACGGCGAGCCACAGACGGTTAAACCCCGCTAATTGGAGTGTGGGTAGCTCGAGAGATTAGCCGCCGAGGTGGCACAGCCAGCGAGGGTGTTGATAGGCACTCACCATAGCGAATTCTTGCGTAAAAAAGCCGGGAGAAAGAGTGGAGAAGTGAGGCCGGGGAGAACTGTGCGATTAAGGTGGAAAGCACGGGACAGCGGCCTTTTTTTGTGGTGCTGGAGGCTGCTTTCTCTCCAAAACGTGTGGGCGGTTGGTGTGCTGCTTTGGAATTCAATTGGGCGGCTGCCCAATTTCGCGAAACGTTTCGCGAAAGGGGGTTACCCGGCTTCCGCTTTCTATATGTGGGCGACCATTTCGTAAGGCGTGTTTAGCAGAGGTGAAGCTCAATTGGCTTCTGCTCGGGTCCAGGACTAGGTTGGGGTGTGTCTATTATACCCACTGTTTATGTATGCTGTATACTCTACTCGGGAAAGAGAAGCTTCGGCCATGATGCGACGAGTGGAGAGTTTCGACGACTTGAAGCTCATGTGATAAGACTAGAATCACACGCTATGAACCACGACCTTGTAGATCCATATCTGGTCCTGTCTTCCCAGTATAGTATCCAATACCCCCACCGAGAGGTTGCTAGTGCGGTGGAGGCCGAACAAAAGGGAAGCAAAGGTCGTGTGATCTGGGTACTGTTCGGGCAAAGGTAGAGACTACGGGCAAATATATGGCGAAGACGGTAGATACTCGATTGTTAATGGGCATAGAGCTAGATACTGGAGTGTTAATGGATATAGAGCTATATACTTTACGTTTAATGGGCATAGAGCCGTTATAGTGATTAGTCTGACCCTGTGCTTAGTGTTGCCTTTAGACACCGACGTGCAAGGTCATCGTCTTCCCGACAGAGAGCAACTCACAAGGACGACACACAACAACTACAATAAGAGAATTATAAAACATACGACAAGCATACATTTGTTTTCGGACTTACTCACGGAGCTAGAAGTACTCAAGAGGGGACCTCATGAGCAGAACTAACTCTCCGAGCATTGGCTTATTTAAAGAACAAGATATCAAATGAAATAACAGTAAGCGTAACTCACACTTCCAAAACAACATAATGCTAGACCGGCGACAGATCAAAGCAATCCTCCATCATACTCATTCAACAGGAAGAATAGTACCAGCAACATTAGAAAGCTATCTTTTCATGGAATCACAGTTATCCCAGTCCGCTTATTTGGATCTGGCTCTAACTTTCCGTCTTTTTCTTTTGAGTCTTCTGACTCTTTTTTTTCTCCATTTGTTACGCATCTCTGTGTGATTGTTAGTCTCGTGTTCCCTTGCGGCCAGCAATCATGGCCCATTGGATAATGAGCAAGAGATCAATGGCAAGCTGCGCCAGAACAGGCCCCTAGCCTCAATCAAGTGAGGCTGAGCTCCTCGTTCTTTCCTCCGTTGTCATTGTCATCTCCAGCTCCAAGGTATGTAGCACGTACTGCAAGAGTCTGTAAAATACGAAGGGTAGAGATTTAAAACAAGTTGGTGGAAGAGGAGGAAGAGTGGTGAAACTTTTGAAAAACAAAAAAGCGTCGGCCAACGCCCACCAAGCCCGCCGTGGGTGCGAGGGCGCGAATTCGCGAATAGCAAAATGCCAATACCGAGGGTGCTGACGTAACGGCGCACCCATAGTTAGCTGCGACTTCCGGCTCAAAGCCCTAAATTGTATCACGTGCACGGTGTGAGGGTTGCGAATTGCTATTCTAGGGCTTGGTGTGAACTGTATAGTGGCCATTAATGGGTGGTGGGACGTTGTGATCTGTGTTTTATTTAGATCAATTGCACTGGTCAATGGCAGATTTCGTATATGGATAAGTATATCAGGGTCTGGGGTCTACTGAGCACTGGGTATACAGTAATACCATGAAGATCAGTTCTTCATGTCTAATTCTATTCAATTATGTTCATGATTATACGATTACGTCTCCTTCTTACCACTCTCCTCTAGCTTCTTCCTCTCCTGTCTCATGGCCTTGAGCAGCATTGCTCTCACTTCTGGGATGTTATAAGTGTCAATGACCTTGTCAATGATGCCCTCGTTGATCAGTAGTCCTTGTCTGCCGTCCAATTCCCTCACAGAATCCTCATAAATCTCATCCAGCTGAACTTCTTTCTTCATAAGTAGCTCGTTGCCCCGTTGCATCTCGTTCAGGTGCTTGGATCCCAGCATGGCCTTGAAATTGCAATAGAATCTGTAAGCAAGATAGAAACCTGGGATGTTTGGAATCACAGGAACCAATGCGAACGGCAATGAAATAGGCACACCAATACCTGTGAATATCATGTACCGTCTGTGGTAAGCTTCACCTTGAGTAGCCAGTGTTGTAATCTCACTGGTGAGTTTCTCTGGAGAAACAACGGTGGATGGGTAGTACACCGGAATATTGATTAGCGTCTCATGGTCATGACTAATGTCCTCTGTGGACTTGATGGAGATGTGTGGTTCTGATGACTCTTTGGACTCGGCATTTCGACGCACTTGTCTTAACAGTGAAGCCTTGGACGGAATAGATCTCAATGAGTCCTCAGTCCATGGTGTTTGCTCCAGAAACTTGGTAGTGTAGTGAACAATCTTCTTGTTGTAAGACTTCTCGGATGATCTCAGCGAGTTCCACGCCTTAGTGGCAAGACCGACAGCCTTATTCTCGTACTTCACTATCAGTGAGTCGTTGTTCAGCAGCTGTTCTTTGTTGTACTTGAAGTATATGAACGACTTGTCATGTGTTAATGGGAAAACGAGCATCTTCGCCAGGCTCTTGGTGGCAAGCGCATTTGTAGACGAGTATCTGAGTCCCACACATAGTCTGTGTGGCAGTCTGAGCATCTTGGTATGCAAATATGAAGAGTTTTGGTAAAAAATGGGTATTTCAATGTAGAGCAACACTTATCGGTGGCGATTGCGTGAGGCGATGATATTAATACCGGTGGGGAAAAGACCAAATAAACGCGTGAAAAATGTCGAAATAAGTAGAAATCCCCAATCAACGAGAAAGAAAGTGTTGATGACCCCGAGCACTGCTGGCTTGGTTTAGTGTGGGCTGTGTAGTGAGCTCTGGACGCTTTCTCGTGGGGGTCCCCTGCGCTTCTCATCGCTTATGTCACTTTCGCGAGTTGCTCAGCCTGGCTACATAGTAGCGTGTGGGGGTGGAATACATAGGGGTGGAATACATAGCAATTAGTGTATACTGGTAATGGAGGGTCTACTCAGAAGCTGGATGTGAATATATATAAACATTATATTTATGGGACTGAAGCGTGTGCGTCAAAGAGTATCCCAAACAGGGTAGTAATAATGTAAGTGTTCAGACTCCTAGGTAAGTTATTTGAGGATCTAAGCGTTCAGACTTCTTCTAGGTAGGTTATTTCATCATCTTCACACCATCTACAGCACAAGCAGGCACTCACGTCTTCGTAGCACTGAGCCCAAACCTCACACAGAGCGTCCCAGAAAGACATTTCACCAGGCTCAAACCTATACTCTGCGAGATTGGTTCTGCCTAGCCTCAGCTCGTGTTGCGTTGTGTGTGATGGTGGGCCCTTGACCATTTCTCTGAGCTCATCCATGGATAGAGGCATGGCTTCTGCGACGGGAGAGTCCACTACCAAGTTTGTAGTAGTGATTGGTAAAGCTATCGCACCATCGCGTGCTGGAATTCCCAACTCTGAACCGTTCAACTGCAGCATAATAGAAGGTGGAATAGACTCTGGTGAATGAAAGGTCTCTTGAATAGAGTCTTGGTCCAGTTCGTAGATGATACCCAAATCTGGGCTGGTACCCGTCAGCTGTTGGCCATCCACGGTACACAGGTTATCTTCCAGAAAAGCAGACATGGGTCTTGGTGTATTTCCTGTAGTTGTTTCTCCAGGACGCTCTGTCAAGAAATGGGATTGCGAGATGCTATTCGTTGTTGTGCCTGTTGAAGATGAGACTTCCTCTCCTTGTGGGAGTGCTTCTCTGGGACGTGATACAACCTCCAAAACTGGCATATCATCTTTCTGGAAAGCGTGCTTCCCATTCAAGATCTCTTCGACGTGGAACAGCGACTGTGGAGTACTCCACCGCACAAGCTGGTCTTCCATACGCTCCTGGAGCCTGTCCTCTGGTGGGAAAACCCTTGTGTCTTGCCTGTACAGGACGCTGTCTCTCAATGAACGACCACGTCCTAAGAAAGGCGGAGACTGGGGTAAGTATGGGGGTAAATGTGTGAAGCTATCAAGCGAATCCTGATCATTGTCAATGATATGGTCTTCTTCCTGCTCACCATTCGTAGACGACGCAGCGATTTGTATGGGCAGCTCACTAGTAGTACAGGGTAACTTCGAAGGAATACTTTGCCGTTCCGACAGGCTATAATAGACAGGGGTACTTCTGGTGGTATGGATAGTGGATGATCTGCTTGGGCCACTCGTTCTGGCTGTGTAGTAAACGGTGGTCAGCACGGAACCAGCTCTTACCACCGCAGAAGAAGCAAGGCTGGAGTTACCTGTGGGCGAATATGTGCTGATTGGTGCATTGAGGGATGCATCAGTAACAATTGAAGGATAAAGGGAGATACTTGGGTCCTCAATGGGGGTGCTATTGGTGTGTGGTGGGTTTTCCTCTGGTTCTCTCTCACCCTGGGAAATCCCCTGGTCAAAAGCGGGAGCATGACCACAGGAAGGAGCTGTTTCACGGTCATTTGACATTAATCTGTATAGATGAAGGAAAAGTGTTACGGAAATGTGCTTAGCCAGATATCCTTCACTGCGAGGGGATCATGCTTAGCTGCAGAGAAGTGCCTATGAGAGCTTGTGCCACAAAGCCGGGAAGAGCACTTTGCGGTGGTAGAAGGGGCACTTCCA
This sequence comes from Petasospora mycetangii, assembly GCA_003708295.3. NCBI lineage: Eukaryota > Fungi > Ascomycota > Saccharomycetes > Phaffomycetales > Wickerhamomycetaceae > Petasospora > Petasospora mycetangii. Next base: position 856,733 of record PPNU03000004.1, read on the forward strand.
CCCAGAAAAATGCTATATAGGGGCAACCAGTCCTTCTGATTCTAGTAAGCCTATTGGCTCTACTATTGCGTAAAAATCTGTGCTACAATTGCGATAATCAGTAGACATCGTAAGAGATCCGTGGAGATAAGCGGCGCACGCGGCGCCGAGGGCAGTGGTGTGCGGGTGTTTGGTACGCGCACGCATATGCCGTTGATCTTTAATCCCTCCTTCCGTGCTCTTTTAGTGGCTCCATAAGATCTACGCAGTCTGCTATCGTGTCTTTGAAAGCAATCGTGTGTGCCTCTGTGTTCAGCTGCGACTCTATAGCCCCCCTGGAAAAGGCCCACCGAATCGCAATAGCTGAGGAATTGTGTGCTTGGTAATCGCATTGTGTCCGGCACTTTTTAGCACGTTGCTTATACAATGGTTGAGTTCGACGCAACAATAAAGCACTCCGAGCACGAGAAGACGCTCGCCGACGTGGACGGGCTCCAGTCCGAGGAGGCCACCCTCACAGACAACGACAGGGACGAGGCGATGGTGTTCCTCCGCAAGGCCGACGCCGTCCTCCACGACCCCACCGGTGGTGAGCACAGGTACCCTCCGTCGCTCATGCGCAAGATCGACGTCAGGATCATGACGGTGATGTGTGGTGCTTACTTCTTGCAGTTCATCGACAAGAACTCGCTGAACCTGGCTGCTGTGCTGGGCATCAAGAAACACCTCGGGGCCAACGCCAACGGCTTCGCCAACCTCGGCACAATGTTCTACGGCTCGTACATCTTCGCAGAGCCCATCGCGTCCTACCTGCTCCAGGTGCTGCCCACGTCCAAGTTCCTCTCCGTTTGTATCATTCTGTGGGGAGTCGTGGTGGCTTCGCACGCGGCGTGCAAGTCGTACGCTTCTCTGATGGTCATCAGAACGCTGCTGGGCATCTTCGAGGCCTCGCTATCGCCGGGCCTCATCATCATCTCGTCCATGTACTACAACAAGACCGAGAACATGCAGAGAACGGGTATCTGGGTCTCGTTTGCGGGGCTGAGCACCATTGTGGGCGGGCTGCTGTCGTTCGCTTTCCAGCACGTGCACTCGAGCTTCGAGTCGTGGCAGATCTTCTTCCTGGTCCTCGGTATCATAACGGTTTTCTTCGGCATCGGCATGTACTTCATCTTGCCCAACAACCCGACCTCTGCGTCGTTCCTGACCGAGGACGAGAAGCTGATTGTGCTCGAGCACATCAGAAACAACCAGACAGGAACAGAGAACAAGCACCTGAAGTGGGAGCAGATCAAGGAGCTGCTGCTGTACGATAAGCACACATGGCCGCTGTTCATCCTGACGATCGTGTCGATGATCTCCACCGGTGCGCTGGGTACGTGGTCCGTCACCATCATCAACTCGTTCGGGTTCTCAGCAGAGATCTCGTCGCTGGTGCAGATGCCCATCGGCGCGTTCATGATCCTGTTCATCCTGTCTGGCTCGTACATCTCCTCGTGGACCAACCAGAGAACCATCGTGTTCATGGTGATGTGCTTGCCTGCGATTGCCGGCTACGTGATGCTGCTGGAAAACCCGAACAAGGTCGCCAATCTGATGGCCATCTACATGAACATGGGTGCCACTGGTGTGATTGCGCTTCTGTACTCGTGGAACAGTGCCAACACCGCCGGCCACACCAAGAAGCTGGGCCGTAATGCGATGACGATGATTGCGTTTTCCATCGGGTCGCTGATTGGCCCACAGCTGTTCCGGGCCAACGAGGCTCCCGAGTACAGAACTGCTAAGATTGTTCTCATCTGCACCTCGATTGTGCAGATACCAATAGCTGGCCTTGTTGGGCTGATCTCCAAGTGGGAAAACGAGAAGAGAGACAGGGCCGAGAAGGTGACGATGCCTCCGAACTACGAGTTCAGGGACCTCACGGACATCGAGAACCCGAACTTCAGATACTCGTACTGAGCCGTATATAAATATAAGAGATTTCCCCACTCGCGTGTAAATCTAGGGGCTTCCCGATGCGGTGATTGCCCGTTTCGGCCATTTCCGCATTTTTCCAGATCGCGATAAGCACCGGCCAACCACCGACAGCCATTATTAATCCCGGCTCTCTTCACCGTCCCAATTGGCTCTGCTGCTGGATGAGCCTGTTCAGAATGGGCCTTGAGTACACGCCACAGGTCGTCGGCGCCCTCCAGTGCCAGCGGAACTCCTTTTTGAAGGAGTTCAACACCGTCGTCGTGCGCTGTGCGGAGGACGTCCCACCTGCGGAGAAGAACAAGAAGAAGGGCAAGAGCGAGCCCAAGAAGAAGTACGCTGTGGAGCTCGAGGACACCATCCTGTTCCCCGAGGGCGGTGGCCAGCCCTCGGACCAGGGCTACATCGTCGACGCTGCGGGAAAGAAGCACTTCGTCGACTACATTCGCCGTGATAAGCTCTCGGCCATCCACCTCGTCGACGAGCCCCTCGAGCCGGGCTCAAAGGTGCTGCTCGAGCTCGACTGGAACAGACGGATGGACCACATGCAGCAGCACACGGGCCAGCACCTGCTGTCTGCAGTGCTGGACCAGCACGGGCTCTTCACGGGGAGCTGGGCGATGGGCGAGACGGTCAACTACATTGAGATTCCACGCCAGCTGAGCGAGGACGAGCTGGTGGAGTTCTCCAGGGAGGTCAATGAGCGCATCGTGGACGCGATCCCGATCACCGTCGAGACCCCCGACAAGGAGAAGGTCTACCAGGGGAAGCTCCCGGACGACTACGACGTCGACAAAGGTGTTCTGCGAGTGGTCCACATCGGCTCGCTCGACAGCAACCCGTGCTGTGGTACGCACCTCTCGTCCACGGCCCAGATCCTCTCGATAGCGCTGCTCCACCAGACGTCCGGCAAGGGATCCAGCACGAGACTCCACTTCCTCTGCGGCGACCGTGTGCGCCAGTACGCTGTGCAGTCCCACAAGTACCTCAAAGCCGCGTGCAACGACCTGAGCTGCCTGTCTGAGGACCTGAGCGACAAGATCGGCCAGCTGTCGCTGAACTACCGCAAGTCGCAGAAGCGAGAGGTGGGCTGGAAAGACGAGGTCGCCCGGTACCAGGCCCAGGACGTGATTGCGAAGCTGCGCACCCAGCAGACGGTGCTTGTGCACAGGCCGGACGCTGGGCTGGACTACCTGACGCTGCTGTTCAAGAACACCAAGGACGCCCAGCCCGAGGGCTCCGTGCTGGTGCTGCTTAGCGGCGAGGGCAAGGAGGGTGGGTCCGTCATCATCAACTGCGCGGACCCGGAGAAAACCACCTCCGTCGCCAAGCACCTCCAGACGATGATCAAGGGGCTGAAGGGCGGTGGCAAGGCCAAGTGGCAGGGCAAGATCAGCGAGTTCGGGAGGAACGAGCTGGAGGCTACGCTGGAGTACTTTAAGTGATGTTTATTCATGAAGGATACTACTTTAACTAACGTCCACTGTAGAAAACCACTAACTAACGTCCACTGTAGATACCACTAACTAACGTCGTAGCTTCCACTAACTAACGTCCCGGTAGAACGGGATGCTGTTCGACGCACCGTTCTTCTGGATCGCCAGCGAGGACGCCTTCGTCGCAAACACCAGCGCCTGCTTAGTGTCAGAGCCCGTGAACAGCTGGGTGGTGAACGCACCGAGGAAGGTATCTCCCGCACCGGTGGTGTCGACGACTTTGCTCACCTTAACACTCGGGACGAAGCCGGAGCCCTCCTTCGAGACGTACAATGACCCCACCGATCCCAGCGTGATTACTACGGTCTGCGAGCTACGGCTACTCAGCCGGGACTGCAACTCAGTAGCCAGCTGTGTGTACCCTCTTACCCGGTCGAGCCCGATCTCCTCCTCAAAAGACGCCAGCTCGCTCGGTGGAAGCGTATCCTTAGCAACCGCAAGGGCCTCGCCCTCGTTCACCACGAGGATGTCTGTGCAGCCCATGAGCCCAGCAGCGTACGAGTGGTACGGCGACGGGTTATACACGATCTCGGCCTGTCTGTTCGTGCTGAGCCACGAGACGACGTCTGCGGTGCACGGGACCTCGTTCTGGAACACGACGACCTCCTCTGCCCTCTTAGGGAAGAGCTCCTCGAGCTGCTCGGGCGAGAACTGCGTGTGCCCGTTGGCTCCAGCGGTGATGAGGATCCTGTTCTCGCCTGTGTCTCTCTCGACGATGATCACGGCGACCCCTGAGGACCCTTCCACGACGCCCACGTCCTTCGTATCAACACCCAGCTCCTCCAGCGAGCCCACGAGCTCCCTGCCGAACGAGTCGCACCCGACCTTCCCGATCATACGCACACAGCTCGTCTCGTCGCTCAGCAGCTTCGCCAGCGACACCGTCTGGTTGAGCCCTTTCCCCCCGATGTGGGTCTCGAACGAGTCCGCAGCGAACGTCTCGCCAGCAGCAGGCACACGCGACGTGTACGAGACGAGGTCGTAGTTGAGCGACCCAACAACCGTGAACAGCACCATTGGCCGGTGAGAGTGGCTAGTGTGTGTGTATAAGCCCGTCGGTACTAATTTTGCGGGGGTCTCGGCTGCTGACACGGGGCAATGGCAGGTCACGTGGTGTTCGCGAAGCCGCTAATTTTTCAGACACCAGTAGCATATACAATACCGTTGATTTACTGGCTATTTAGGTGCTAACTAAGTGCTTTACACTACCCACCCCATATCCATGACCGACAACTTCCAGCCCATGAGCTTCCCCCCGGAGGTCCTCGCCCGAATCTCGCCAGAGCTCTCGCTACAGCGACACCTGGCCATCGGTATACGTCCCAATCTGCGTACGTTCGAAGAGTTCAGAGAGCTCGAGACGACGAGGGGTGCGCTCTCACGGTACGGCCCGGACGGACAGGTCAGGGACTCGCAGGTGCTGGGCTCGTCCGTCGTCAGAAGCGGGAAGACGATGGCCGTGTGTACGATCACGGGTGGTCTCGTGGAGGAAGACCTTCCCACCGAGCTCGTCAACGAGGACGCCGCTGCTGTGGCTGCTGTGTTCGCCAAGGACCGCGTGGAAGAGGAGAAGCAGCCCGTGCTGGGCTCCAACGCTGCTGTGTACCCCGTTGTTGAGGTCGAGCGGGGCCGTGTTGGTGCGCCCACTGACGAAGAGATGATCCTATCGCAGAGGCTGTACGAGACGGTGCTCCACTCGGGCATTCTCTCCAAGGAGGCCCTCAAGGTGAACGTTGGGCTGCGAAGCGTTGACGAGGACGGTGAGCACGTCTTCTACCAGGACGGCGAGCTCGGCCCGAAGAGAGCGTGGAGCTACGTGCTGTACGCGAAGATCAAGGTGTTTTCCCGTTCCGGCCCACTGTTCGACCTCGTATGGGCCTCGCTCGTCTCTGCGCTCGAGAGCGTCCAGCTCCCACGGTGCTACATCGACGAGAACGCTGCTGACGTGAAGATCCCGGTGAAGATCAGGGGAAACTTCGGCTCGCTGAGAGAGCAGTACCAGATCACGTGCGATGCCGTGGGCCGAGACGCGCTGAGACTGAACACAGACAAGATCGGGTACGCATCGAACTTCGGGGTCGTTGATCTGGACGAGGAATCGCTGGACACCGTCGATGACGAGGACAAGATGGACGTCGATACGCCGAAGAGCGTTATGCTTGTAGACCTGGAGGGCGAGGAGGAGGAGTCCAGTACGAAGAAAACCGTGAGCGTGGTGGTGGGAAGGGAAATCCAGTCGCTGACCGTCGTTGGTGGTATCACGAAGAGCGAGCTGAAGAGGACCTTCACACTCGCCAGGGTGAGAGCCGAGCACATCCAGCAGAGATCTATTGTATCGAAATAAATATGTATTACCACTGTGGTAGATATAAAAGGGTGTAGAAGGTGAGAAAGAGGTATGCAGAGTGCAATGGTCGTGATTGTGGTAGATATAAAAAGAAGTAGAAGAAGGTGAGAAAGAGGTATGCAGAGTGCAATGGTCGTGATGAGGTCATTGGTGCGGTGTCGTAATCAGGCCTTTCTTCTTCTCAGGCCCGGGGCTGGCGAGGGCGACGGGGTGGAGATGTTCTTGACGTCGACGGAGACGTACTCGTTGATCTTGTTGGCGAAGCCCCCGACCCTCTTCACGGCCTTGGCCTTCTTGCCCTTGGTGATGTAGATCTCGATGTAGAACAGCACGAACAGCACCAGGTACGAGGAGATGATCCCCACGCCGGCCCAGGTAGCGGTGGTGGAGCCCACACAGTCGACGCACTGCTGGGCACCGCACCCGAACAGCCCCCAGTCGTGCTTGATCTTGATGAAGGACGCGTAGTAGATGAAGGCCAGGTCCAGCACGAACTGCACGATCTGGAAGTTGGTGATCCACTGCTTCCACCACACCCTGATGCCCCTCGCTGCGAGGAAGTAGTACCAGTACATCACCACGTGCACGCCCAGGTTCAGCGTGATGGGCACCCACGAGATCGACGTGGTTCCCACGAGTTGCGTGTAGCACAGCAGCGCCGTCGCACCGTGGTGGTACGAGTGGAGGAAGATGATCTTCTTGCGCTTGACGACGAGGAACAGCGTGTCGACGAACTCGAGGTACTTGGTCATGTAGTTCAGGTAGTACAGCGTGACGAGCTGGGGCGTCCAGGCCCCGATGTTGCAGATGCCGTAGAAGAGGCCCTCGTGGTACACGATAGGCACGAGCTGCTCGAGCATCAGCAACAAGAGCGAGCCCGAGACGATGGTCAATGTCAGGTTGTGGAGCTGGAACAGCACGTTGAGCTTCCACGCGGGCCAGTCAAACTTGCGGAACAAGGCCTGGCCACCGAAGATAACAGTGTAGTAGACGGCGATGGTCACTGCGACGGGCGGGAACGTCGAGAGGAAGGTGTGGTTCGCAACGAAGCGGAACTCGTCCGGGACGAAACGGCCCTGCGTCGCGTGCGCGACGGCGTAGTTGAAGAGCGGCCACAGGTGGAGACCGAACGGTCTCTCTGGCGAGGGGACGGCGACGGACACTGGGAGATCCTCGAACATGGCGTGTTTCTATTGGGTGGTGGTGGTTTGGTGGGTGGGTGAGACGGTGGTATTGAGAGGAACGCGTTGAAAAGTAAACAAATTTCTCATACCGAGCGCGACGTCACCGGAAAAATTAAAGGGGCTCGCATCCCGAGGCTCGCGCGAAAACGGTACGGGCCACTGCGGGGTCTCTCCACTTGAGGTTACACGCGGTGTAGTAAAATTACAGATCTCATTAAGTTATATACAGTCATAACCGTGTCGTAAACTCCAAAAAGCAAGCGGGTAAAAACGTAGAAGCAAACCCAGAAAAGCAAAACAGCAATAGCAAATAATCAGTCATTCAGCAAGTCACGAACATCCGCACGGTGGCCAGGTGTGGTGGTAGCAGTAGGGTTGGCAGCTGGGTTCAGGATGGAGCGGCCAGGGAACGAGGGGCCCCCGTTCGGTGTGATTGATGTGTTCTGATCAGCAGCGGCGACCAGCGCATCCAGTGGGTTGAATGCCGGGCCACTAGTAGAGACCTCCGAGGTAGACGACGGGCCCATGATAGTACGACCATTGGGAGGTGGACTGTTGATCATCTGCGAGACATCAGGTCTGTTACGATAGCCAAACACCTCTGGCTTATCGGTTGGGCCGAAAGTACCGGCAATTGGGAATGAAGGCAAGGGCTTGGCCGGTTCTGAGGCAGCGGTGGATGAAGGCGGATTCAGTAAACTCGTGATGGAAAACGGATTGCTTCTCGAAGTTGGCATCTGTGACTCAGACTGGTGGGGGATGAGGGATTTCAGCAAAGGTGGACCATTGGTTGTAGAAGAGCCGTTGCTGTAGTTGAAGTTGGAGGTTGGTGGTAGCACCGGCTTCGCACTCTCACTCTTGATATAACCAGCACCTGGCAACAATGGAAGGGTTTGTGGATCACGGGTTCCGGGCATCAACGGCAGCTGTTGGACAGGCTGAGGCGAATAAGTCACGTTGCTTGGAACATTGGTTGGTGCAGTGAAGAATCCCAATGGCGGGTTTCTCGGCGCAGGTTGGATCGGTTGTTGTTGCTGGACATGTTGCACTTGTTGTTGTTCTGGGTGATGATGGTACTGATGATTATTATGGTGACGAGGTGGAATTTCTGGAGCTGGTGGAATTTCAGATGGATCTGGCAACAGGCCAGCTTTTTTCTTACGCTTAACATCAGCGACCAGATCTTTCCAGCCATGCGAATCAGCATTTCTTAAATAGTAATTCTTCACCATTGTGGAAGACTTACTTCCCAACTTTGAGGCAATTAAGTCCCAATCAGCACCAACTTGTGAGAGCCAGTGATAGAAGATTCCAATGTCCCTAACACTCCAATAACTCGAGGTGGATGCCTTCGATTTGGTCTCCTGAGACTCGGCTTCTAACCCTTCTTGAACAGATGGAGCAATTGGAACAGCTGAAGCAGCGTCTGCAGTATCTGCAACAATAGCAGGGGCAACTGCACCACTTTTCTTACCTCTACCTCTGGCCTTCTTCTTGCCCTTAGAATCATCACTTCCATTGGCCTCAAGTGATCTCTTACGCTCGTCTGATGTATCGTCCTTCTTGTCGGATTCAAACACAGGAGCTGCTGCCCTGCGACGACGACCACTATCGGTAAACAGTTCCTCTTGGGTAACTGGAATAAAGTTCTCCAGGTTTAACTCATCACCGCTGTCAGCAGGGGTCCCTGCAGCTGGTGTGTTGGTAGAGCTCTTGCCCTTTGCACCACGACGGCCTTTCTGTTTACCTTTGCCTTTCCTTTTCTTCAATTGAACCAACTGCTTGTAATCAGTCACTAGCTTCTTAGTTTTGTAGTAATGCAAAACACACTCTTCGGGAGTTCTCAAGCCACCCATCATAGCAGAGATGCGGCCAAACTTCTTTGGATGTTGGAGGAAAGCCTCACAGAACATTTCATGCTCCTTCTGGGTAAAGTTATCCAACGCATCGGTCTTAATTCTCTGAGCCCACGCTTCCTTATCACGAACCAAATTGTTCAAATTGATAAGCGGACCAACCTTTTCCAGCGGGTTCAACAACATATCTGGTACATTAGCAGCCAAACGTTCAGCTTTGTACAGAGGGTCATCCTCCTTCTCCTTCTCCAAGTTTTTTAGAATTTCTAAGAACTCAGCTTCGGAACGGACAGTGTCTCCATGACGAGAACGTCTTGAATTACGTGACTCCTGCACTGGCTGGGTAGTTCCAGTCTCTTCATTTGAGTTCTCATTACTTCCTTTAGCAGAAGGATACATTTGTTTCAATTGATCCTCCATATCAGAGCATCTATGTTTCCAATCATCGTTTCTGTGGGCATACTCGTTAAGCAGATTGATCTTGTGTTGGAATGCGGTACTTTTGATGATGGACAATTGTTGAAGTAAGCGAGGTCTGGTACCTTGTTCGTGAACCATATTGTTTCTGTTGTAAAATGGATACTCTTCGAACCTCACAATTGGCTTCTTCAGCAAGTAAGGTAGTCTCATGTGTTTCTCAGCCACACTATGGTTCTTGAGTTCCCAAACCCTTTGCTCTGCTCTATTCATGGGGAAGATACAAGCATCTGGTGAAGTGAGCGGGACAACTTCAGATGACTTCAGTGGTGGCAAGATGGTGGAAACCTTCTCAATAGATTGCATATCAATTTGCTTCTCCTCTTCATGCTTCAGTGGTTGTGAGGCCGATGTTGAGTCTTCTGGACCGTCTTCAGCAGAAGCTTCCATCTCGGCGTCTCTGGAAGAAATTGTGGATGGTTGTTCCTGTGGTTTCCCACTCACAATGGCTGGCTCTGTTGTGGTGATGGATGTGGCAGGTCTTGGTTCTTCTGTGGCACCGCTAGAGGCATCTGGCACAAATTCTTCTGGGTGGTAGTCATCTTCAACATCCTCATTCTTCGATTCTTCAGTGCTTTCCGTCGGCAGTTGGGGCTTCACTTCATCATCCAAGTCCATTTTCACATCATTGTCATCTGTAGTTGGTGCAGTATAAGGCTCGGTGCTTGCATCTGCCGTAGTCTCCTTGGAATCTTCCGGCTCTTGTCCAATCTCCTCTTTGTGCTCTTCTGACAATGGGATACGATCGGCAATATCAGAATTCGTAGCAGTATTCGATGACTTGTTCGATGGAGGTGGTGCCACAGGCGCTGGAACAGAGTTCTTGATACCGTTCAGTAAGTCATCGCTGTCCAGCACGTTTTGTGTAGAGGATGTGATTTCCAGCTCCAACGCAGCCTCGTCTTCGTCGTCGTCGTCATTAAAGTTCTTAGGTATAAGAGAAGGTCTGCTTCTCGCCGGTTGGTGGTGAGCAACGTGGGACTGCGGCGGCAGTGGTGCCCTGTGCTGTGATGAAGACGACGGCGTGGGGTCGTTTCTCCCGTCACTGGAGTCGTAGTCCAGCAGGTCTGGTTCTCCACCGCTCCGTCTGGAGCCATCGCTCCTTGAAGAGCCTGGTCTCCCATAAGATGGGTACCACGAGTTCAGCTCTCGCTGTCGTCTCTCCTCGTACGACGAGTAGCTCGGCGTCGTAGCACTGGGCGTGCCCTCGGTTCTATCGGCTCTATCTCTCTCGGCCCTGTCTCTGTAGCCGTACGAGCGGTAGTTGTTTCGTTGAGGCTCACGCCCGCCTCTGGAGGAGTAGTACCCGTCACGGCGGTACCCGCTGTCGTAGCTGTTTCTAGGCGTGTATCTATCTCTCGAGCTTCTCTCCCTGTCTCGGTACCCTTCTTCCCTTCGATACTGGCCATTCTGTGGAGGCTTCCCGTTCGTAGAGCCCTGATATCGTGATGAGAATGATGGCTTGTATGTCGACCCTAAGGCGCTGCCGCTAGCGGGCTGTTGTGTGGGCGGCGGCTGTGCTGTGTCGGTGTGGTAGTTCTTGGGCCTCTGGTATGGGTACGACCCTGATGAGCCCTGGCGACTCTGTGAGCCTGGCCGTTGGTTTCGATAGCCTGACATAGCGTACACAGGTGTTTAGAGGGGCTTGTGTGTTGTTGATATAACAGCGCTTGCGGTGGCCAATGAGGCTCTGAGCACCCAGCAAAAAGCACCAGCTGTCGTTTGGGTCCGTGCTCCAGTAGCTCGCTAGACAAGCACCCTTGGTGAGCCAGCTTGTGGTTCTGGAGGTGTTGAGCGCCTGGCTGTTAGCGCACGAGCGGAGCTTAAAGCTTCGACTGTGGGCTTCTCTGTGCAGCGGTTGCGGGGTGAGTGGTGTCTCTGTAAAGCCCGTGATCTGGGGGTTCCAATGAGACCGTTTGCGGGGCTATTGCACTGTGTGTGTGGTGGGGCGCTGTTGTTTTGTGCAAACCTTCAAAGTTGTTGTTGTTGTCTTTGATGGCCTTTTTCGCTCTTTTGCAAACTCTGTGCGAAAATCCGCGAAAAGGCACGAGATACGCAGCCCGCGGTTGCCGTAATGGCACTGGCGAACTTCGCGAATTTTGCGCAAATGGCATTGCTAGGAGACGCCTTGATAGAGGAACACCATTTAGCTATAGTTCGAGTTGCTCTACTTTATCTTCCCCTGTGGCCAGTCAATCGTTGCTGCCATTTTCTTAGCTTGCTGTGAGCACCGTGGTGTTGCCTTCTACGCGGCTCACAATTGCCTATCGCACTACACAAATAGAAAAATGCGTGAAAAGTTTCTTCCTCTCTCATAGCAAAGAGCTCAAAAGCAGCTGGAGCGCAATGGAAGGCTTAATTCACGCTTGTGGTGTGGCACGGTGTTTCCCATACCGTGCACTGCCCTGAAGTGGTCTTAGATAAACAGTAATACAGAAACAGAACAGTTGGTTGTGCCCAGCGCTCTGAAGGTGATAAGATGCTATTGATACCGCTCTACCCCATAGCGTATCCGAACGAAAACATTCACCCACATACACCAAGTGAAATGCGTGCTCCTGGCTGCTTGCAGCCACCTGGCTAGCCTCTTAGGTGTCAACCAGAGAGGTTGGCTTCGTCCAGAGTGAAATTTTACGAGCTTTTAGCGAGCCAGCCAGCCAACGCACAACCCGTTTTACGATCTCCACGACAACGCACCCAAAGGGGTCCGCTCGGTGCTCGTTTTTGGCCGGCTGGTGTGGAAAACGATCGCCTATACATCTAACTGTTTAGTGTGGCTGTCTTACCCACCGGAATGTGTCCCTTAAAACGGCCCTTAAAGGGTTATCATCAGCATCGCCCAGTGCGCGAACGCTGAGACCTCAAAATGGGCTGCGCTTATCTCCATGTGATAACGAGCCCACGCAAAGCTCTAAGAGGCCTACACACGGTTAAATAACACGACTCTTTGGCCCATACGCTATGCCCGTCTCTATAGAATAAAACCCCCCGAGGAACATCCTCAAACGACGCAAGGGCCGCCAAAAACTAAGACAAAGCGCAAGGGGTTGGTGCCTGTGTGGCCCCTACCGCGCTGCCCAAACCAGCCCCAGCATACACAGCCAGCCATCGCTCTCTTAAACCACAACAGACGCGCTCGTTCTGGGCTTGAATGGCAGGCTGCGCCCAAAACAATGGAGTGCTGGCCAAGCCTGGTTGTAATGCCCCTGCCAACTCGCGTCGTGTGAGCTGGCCGCGTGGGCTCGAGGCCTGTATAAAACGCTTGGAGATTCCAGCTTGTTAGTACCCATACCACTCTTGAAGCCGATGAGGTCCTGCCCCACGCTTCACCACTCCTTTAGGAAGCCACACTGCACACCCCTTGCCCACGGCACGCACTGTCTCTCCCACCTCCCTTCGCTTCTCTCCCGTTTACGTTGCAGTGAATGTGTACCTGCTTCCCTTGTCGCCATTAACTTGTGTTGACGTCCACTCCTTGATTTAATCCGTCCTTCTTTATACCAACTCACGTCTACCACCCCGAGTGGCTTAATTGACTTCCTTGCACGATATCCTCAACATGCAAATGCTCCCTTCCACAAAGAGATCTAGAGAAGACCTCCAGTCGTCCCATAGACCTTCCAAGAGAAACACAGTCTCGCCAAAGAGCTCAACCATATTCACTCCACCACACACACCTAGCAGAAAGTCTTCCCGTTCCTCGCTGAAATACAGAAGCAAACTCATGACGTCTTTCAAAAATGCCTTCTCCTCGCCTTCCAGAAGCTCCCCAGCATCCGATGACGAGTCGGCCCCATCATCTCCAGACTGCGAGTTCTCGTCCCCACAACTTGATTCCTCTCCGTGCAGTCTTTACTCCACGGATGTTCCACCGCTTTCACAACTGAATTCTTCACTGAACGAGAAAGTGTGTAGAACATTGACCTTCGACGACGTCAACAGACAACTCTCCAACTTACACATCGACCTCGAATCGCATGCCATCTTCCACATCCCAGAGATCCTCACCAAGATCATCACATACGTCGATGAGTTCACATCAGTGCCCTGTGAAGAATCTCCAGTGAGAAGACGTCCGTTGTCTTATCAGCACGCACTGCTCATTTACAAAGACGAACAACGTGCTCAGCAAGTGTGGCAGAGCTCTCTCGATTCTACCATGGACAAAGATGGAAACCCAGTGACGAGCTTTAAAACTGAAGTGAACTCGCTTTACAGCTGCCTATTGGTAAACAAGCTGTGGTATCGTGTTACCAGTGAAATCGCTTCTACAAAGCTTTTCTTCTCAGATGAGTTGAAGTGGAAGAACTACATCAGCACAACCAAAAACAGACCATTGACCAGGACGAGATCCAATACTAAGTTATTCATCATGCATAAACTTTCCAAAGTTGAACAAGTTGAAGTTGACTCCATCTCTCCAGCCATTTCCGGTAGTCTGGAATGGATCGAGATGTATATCTGTCCCCGTATATTACCAACACCATCTATGCTCACAGGATCTCTTCTGAAAAAGCTTGTGTTGCCTGGTTCCAAAGTCGTTGATGACTCTTTCCTCAAACTTGTTGCTAAAAGCTGTCCTAAACTAGAACATCTCGACCTTCGTGCTTGTGGTCTTGTCTCTGATGCTGGTATTACCCATCTGGCCTCTCGCTGCACTGGTCTCTTGTCTCTGAATTTGGGCCGTCACACACACACATCCAGAATCACTGATGTCTCACTACACGCATTGTCCATATATACTCACTTGGAAACACTGGGAGTCGCTGGCTGTGCCATCACAGATCGTGGTCTGTGGGAGATTTCCCTTCGTTGTTCGGATTCCATAACCCGCCTGTCGCTGAACAACTGTACACAACTCACTGATAACTCACTACCGATGATCTTCCAGCGTGGATATTTGCAAAATGTAACAGTATTGGAGATTAGACATGTCCTTGGCTTAACAAATGTCGCTCCATTGGTTCAGTACAAGCGTAAGCGTGAGTATACCAACGAGCCGGTGCTAGTTGAAGGGTGCGAGGTGCTGGAGTATAGAATGAGAACAGAGGAGTGGCGCCAGGATATGATAAACAGTGCTAGAATCTTGAACGACATCCAAGGATGGTGTAATGCTGAAGATGATGGTGATGTTCCTCTGTCCAAGTTCATGAAGCCCGCTAGAGCCCTCTCCATCTGACGAGTGCGCTGTAATTTGCATAATTGATGATCAACTAATATAAATGACTAGAAATGACGGCATTGTAGAAACAAGTTCTAGAGCTCGGAGCATTTGATCTATAAGTATGTACTATCATCAGCATGGTGGAAACACCCGGACACCACTGTTACCCGGCCGAGCTCGCCAACGCTCTGAAAAACTCATTAAAGAGACACAAACCACACATGTAGAGCCAACAACAAAGCACACCGACACAGCACACCCGTTTTGGCATTATGTCTGATAGAAGAGACTCCGGTTACCGTGACAGGTACGTTTCCTCGAACTCGAACGGCGTTCGTACACGCACAAACGAACAAGTCGCTAACATCAACAACAGAGAACCGTACCGTGGAGACTACCAACGCCAGCCGTACTCGCCCAGCCCGTACAACAGTCCCCGTGGTGGGTTCCGTGGAAGAGGTGGGTACCGAGGAAGAGGCGGGTACGAAAGCAGGGGAGGCTACAGCGGAAGAGGAGGGTACCAGGCACGAGACAGGTATATCAGTAGAGACTACGAGCGTGGGTACGACCGTGACGGGTACAGAAGAGACTCTGGTCCACACAGAGAACAGTCACGGTACAGCTCGTGGGAGGAGACGAGGCCTGAGGAGCGTGCGAACGAGTCCAGGCCATACAACGAGTCCAAGACGTATACCAGACCAGACGTACCCTCCCAGGGCTCACACCAGGAGAGGGGCTCACACCAGGACAGGGGCTCTAAACAGCACCAGGACGTCCACAGAGCACCGCTAAAGAACGTGTCACCGTGGGTCAAGTTCGCCGGTATGGACCAGGAAGACCGTGTGGAGAAGGTGCTGGGCCCGAAGGCCAAGGCCGAGTTGGAGGAGTCCCGCAAACAGCACCAGTCGAACTACATAAAGATCCGGGAGTCGAACCGTAAGCTGAGGAAGCTCGAGACGGAGATGGCTCTTTTCCAGATGAAGCTGGGCTCGCTGGATGCGAGCATGAACGGGCTCGAGACCTTCAGGAACGCCCGTGCGGACGTAATCGAGCGCATCACTCTGCTAGGGGAGTAGCTCTTCTAGGGAGTAGCTCTCTTCTAGGGGGTAGCTCTCTTCTTGGGAGTATTTATACTTTCTTTATATGTCCTCACCTTTAATTTATGACCTTTAATGCTGGCCTTCGTTGTAATTATGATCTGTCAAAAGCGGTTCGCGCAACACGACTTCCCAATGCGGAAATGTTTGTTTACCTTTCGCTGCTCTAGTAAGACGGAAAGGTGGAATCCTGGCCTTTTAGGCTGAAACTTGGTATAGTAAGAAGTTCTCCTCGGAGAAAAATAGCTGGCTACACACATACTACGAGCCGGGGGTACAAGCACAACAGCACAGACCACGAGCGTACCGTCTAGCATCCCTGTCATCTACTCACCACGGTACTAAAAAAGTACAAGACTCCTACACGTACAAGAGCTCCTGCAACGAGGGAGAGCACACATGAACGACATCACAAACACCGTCGACAGCCTCGGACGGAGCCGGCTCTCTGTGAAACCGTCAAGGTCTCCGTCACCGTTAATACCCAGATCACCACACAAGGACGTCATGTTCAACCCACCACAGCTTCGCAAGGAGGACAGTACCATCAGCACCCGCACAAAAGCACACACCGAAAGACTCCGCCAGAAACGCTCGAGGCTGGACATGCTCGACCAGCAGCTCACAAGCTTCCCGTTGGCACCTCCACCTCCAAAGGACTCAGAAAAGGTCACTGAGCTACTACGCTCACCAGACATCAACGCCTTCGAGTGTACTTCGAGCCCCGCAAACTCGCACATTCTCTCTGAGATTGACCCAATCGTGCTTGTGGAGGACTACATTGCTACCAGGAGCGCACGCAAGAAGCTCTCTGTGTCTGATCTTAAGGCATCGCTCAGGACGTTTGATGCTACACCAACAGGCGAGGAGAACTACCTGACCAGAGCCAAGTCCATCCTCGAGACACGCGTGGACTACGAGTCACAGAAGATGAGGAAACGCCAAAGCAATGCCGTGATGAGACAGGTCTCGAACGCAAGCTCGCTGCTGTTGACGAATACCGTCTCAAGCGACAGCACTATGCAAGAGCTTGAGAGTTCCAAGTCGACTGCTTTCTTCAGCGCAAAGACTACGCAGACCAAGCCATTTGAGATTGCGCAGTTTGACTTCCCACACGTTGGGAAGTCGTCCTACGCTGGCTCTCTACATTCTATGGGCACTTTGTCCTCGTCATTACCAACGCTGAAACTGACGGATGAGTACGACGTCACACCACAAGCCGAGTTCATCACTCGTGATACCAGGCTGAAATCGTGTGTCATCTGTGAGACGCCCTTGTACGATATCAGCTCACACTGTGGAGACGCTGAGTACTCTGAATTTGTCTGCTCAAACTGCACTGAAAAGTACGAGATGTTGAGTAAGCTGCTTGACAGGTTCGATGAGACCGTTTCCTCGCTCAACACCATCCCGGAGGACGTAGAGGACATAGAGGAAGCCCTTTCTCAGCCAGCATTGAAACGACACAAACACGATCTCTTCTCCAAGAGCCTGGTGGACGGACTCAAACGACAGCTCAATCCAGGAATGGAGAGTGTTATGGACCGGCAGAGTGCTGCGTGGTTCATGGAAGCCAAGAAGAAGCTGAGATGGAGGTGGAGAATCAGTGGTCTGTTACCACGGTTCTTGAGGGAGCCACGCTGAGTGGATTATTTATGTTTTATGACCAAACACGATCTATTATCACAGTGTAGGCTTTAAGTCCGGAGTCTCGCAAAGCTCCCCTGAAATGGAACGTATTCTGTAGGGCTCCAGTCGTCCTATACACGGACTTTGCGTCTTATACACGTAAAGAGGCCCTAAAGAGGCCCAAAAGAGCTATTGGACTAGATTGACTAAACGGGAGATAGAGATCGGAATCGGTAGGGCCACGCCCGGACTACTTTCGAGAAAGGAACTACACGCTATCAATGGTCTATAACAGAACCCAGAAGAGTCTCTCTATTCCACCCAAATTGTCGCAATGGCCACAGAGCCAGCAATCCACATATGCTCTGCTGATCTCCCGAAGGACGTGTCCCTGTCTGAGGCCATTGAGACGCTACGCTCAGCAGAGCCACACACGCTCGCTTTCTTCGACTCACCACTGTGTGGCTTCGTCCACATCACCAAGCTGCCCAGCGAGGTGATCTCCACTCTCTCTGCTACGTTCTCTGTTGTTGGAACCGGTGGCCAGCGTGCCCACGTCGCTACAGTCCCGCTAGTGCCGTTCCTAGAGGAGGACGAAGCCGTGCTGTACAAGTTTAGTACCCACATCCCATTCCCCAAGACCAAGTTTGACGAGCCTGTTGCCGAGGTCCAAGTCCAGGGAGTGTCCAGCACGAGGCTTGGTGGTCGCCAGAAAGACGTGGAGGTGGATATTGCTCGCAGTGGGTGCCCAGTGGACAGAAGGAACCTGCTCAAAGGGCTTGCGCCTCTGGGTGGGCAGACGAAGTCCGTTCTGCTAGACACGCTGATCAAGGACAACAAGCTGGAGTCGCCTGTGCCAGTGGAAACACACAGAGAAGCCACACCGGAGCACGAGCTGAAGCTGGCGGTGTCGGTACCCATTATACGGCTGCTGAACCTGCGCATACGGAATGTGAGGATCTCCAAGTCGTCTGTTCTGTCCACGATTGACGTTGAGTCCTCGTCCAGGGCCAGGGAACTGGGACTCGTCACCCGTCTTAAGGGTATTTCCCACGGGTTCCAGCGTACAACGCACGCCAAGTTCAAGCAGAGCTTCCCCATCGAAGTGTCCGAGGACGACTCGTACTCGTTCACCTTCCTGCTGGAGTCGCACGAGCCCATCAACTTCAAGTCGCTCATCACGATCAGCTACACGTGTGGGCCCGAGTGTGTCACCAGGCTGCTCACAAACGTCGATTTCATGTCGCCGTACCCTCCCAAAGCGAAGAACCTCTCCTCGCCGAACCTCAACGCAAACCCTTCAGCGAGCTCCTCGCTCTCCAGCGCACTCGCCGTGAAGTTCATCGGGTCCAAGTGTGTGAAGCTGGGCGAGCCTTTCAAGCTCACCGTCCAGGTGCACAACACCACCCGCAAGCCTCGCAACCTCGTGATGGTCTTCAACGGTGGAGACGACGCCTACGTCCCGCAGCTGCCCAAGATCAAATCGCCGGTGCTGCCCTTCTCCACGGTGCTGAGGAACTACGCCACGTCTCGTCTACGCTCGCAG
The DNA here is from genome assembly GCA_003708295.3 of Petasospora mycetangii. NCBI lineage: Eukaryota > Fungi > Ascomycota > Saccharomycetes > Phaffomycetales > Wickerhamomycetaceae > Petasospora > Petasospora mycetangii. The sequence goes on from PPNU03000004.1 coordinate 875,485, forward strand.
AGCCTGCTATCGCTCGATAACGAGGTCCATCTGAAAGCAGATGCCGGTGCTGTGTTCGAGACGGAAATCCGCTTGGTGGGCCTGGAGACCGGTGTGGCTCCCTTACAGGGCACCACCATCACGGACATCGCCACTGGCGAGTCCATGAGCTGCGACAAGATGCTGGAGATCATCGTGCAGTGAGGCCCCTCACATAGCTCTATTGTTTAACCAGCATTCTCCCCATAGTATGATGTGGTGTCCGGGTGTGTAGATATCGCGAACCATAAGGGTATACGTCTCTACCAGGCACTACAGTCCCATTCCACCTCTAGCAAACTCCGCAATTGAACCGTTATGGAGCTCCAACTCGCCAATGACACCGTCCTGCGGCTGTTCTCGCCCGACGACGACGACGACGTCCCGAGATACTCCGTCCAGAAGGACACCACGCCCGAGCGCTTCATCAACATGATCGCTGAAGATGAGCTACACTTCCAGACCGAGGACGGCAAGACGCTGGTGCTGGTGGGCAAGAGTGTTGTTGGGTACATTGAGGGCGAGTGTGGTGCTTTTCCAGACCAAGATTGTGTTCCTGGCCAAGGAGCGACCCAGAGAAAGAGGAAGCCTGTTGAGACTGGTACTGTTGATGCTGTTGATACTAAGAATAGCTCACGTGAGCAGTTCACACACGAGTGGAACAGGTGTCTCGGGTTCGTCGTGTCCAAGGATTCGGGCTCTCTCGCCAAGGACACGTCCATGACCCCCTCGCTACGCAAGCATCTCGCCGAGAACGAGTACAGGTTCATCGAAGACACAGACATCACGTTCCGCTTCTTGACGTGGAATCTCCGTGGAGACCCCATCTACACGACCAAAGAGGACCTCACAGAGCTGTTTGTGGACCAGAAGGGCCAGCGGTGCGACCTCTACTTCGTGGCGTTACAGGAGGTTGTTCCTCTCAATGCTAAGAACTTCAGGTCGTCGCAGGTCCCGGTAGACAACTGGATCACCAGGATCATGAGCGTGCTGGGCCCAGAATACACAGTGTTGCAGACGAACAAGCTGCTGGGTCTTGCGTCGATCCTGATATGTCGCACGTCCATCGCCATCAACTTCCACGAGCTGGAAATCTCCTCCATTGGAACAGGAATCCTGAACATCTACGGGAACAAAGGAGCCATCGCCACGTCCTTCAAGATCAACGACCGAAGCTTCACGATGCTGGACTGCCACTTTGCTGCTGGAGAGAGTGACCAGTTCATCGTCAAGAGACGCCGAGAGCTACAGGGTATCAAGAACTACATCAAGCTACCACACGCACACGGCAGTCTCATGAACGAGGACTCGAGCATTCTGTTTGATGTTGACGACATTGAATCTGCGATGAAGGCCATGGACATTGAGAGTGACGAGGAAGACGTTGATGAAGAAGCGATGCTTGGTGACTTGACGACCTCTGAGACTAAAGACGATGAGTTTATTCACAGCAAGACGCGCAACTCCAGTGTTGCAGATGATCTAGATAAGGACAAGAGTGTGATATTCATTGGTGGTGATATGAACTACCGAATCAAGGCTTCTAGAGAGATTGTGGATCAACTGATAGAGGCTCAGGACTACAAAGCCTTGCTGGACCTGGACGCACTCAGCATTGAAAAGGACCAAGGCCGTATTCTCCAAGACTACTCAGAAGGCAATATCAACTTCCCACCAACTTACAAGATCGATGTTAGCACGAAACAGTTCGAGCTGGACCGCAGACCCTCATACACTGATAGAGTGTTCCACTCAAAATCACAGTATGTCAAGATCAGTGATTACCAGTCACCGAACATCGTCCTATCAGACCACAGACCAGTCTACGCAGACTTCACACTCCACTTACCGATCTTCAACAACGAGAAACGGCAGGATATAGTGACGTCGTTCCTAAGACACCTGGATGACCAAGAGAATAACGCAAAGAGAACTACACTAGAGATTGACCCGTTAGAGCCTCGTGTGCTCACACGTATTCTCACACCGACTAAGATCCAGGTGAAAGTCCATAATGTGGGTAATTGTAAAACATACTGGGAGATCCTCGACTCTGTTGATACGGTTGACTCCAAGCTCCCCATTTCACAGATCAATTCACGTATTGAGCCGAGAAAAGGTGTCCTACCCAAGACTGGTACGCAGACACTGACCATTACAAGTACACTACCCATCGGGTGTCGCAAATTGACCAAGACCATTGTCATGAGATCGTACTCATCACAGGATCACTTCATTACTGCTACATTTGAGGCTAAGCCCTCATACTTTGGCTCGACAATTGATGAGTTGCACGCTGGACAGAGCAGTGGTATTCCCAAACCAATCTACTCTTTGATTAACTACTTGACACAGAACATCAAGAGGGATATGTTTGACGAAGAGAAACTGAACTTCACTCATGACTTGGAGAAGAAGATAATCCAGTGGGTTGATGAAGACAAGGACCTGGACATGGAGGAGCTACAACACGCAGATGAGATCTTAGAAGGAAGCTCTAGCACTGCCGTGGCACGTGTATTGCTCTTACTCCTGAGAAATCTGGATGGTGGTATCGTCTCTGAAGATCTGGCTACATATCTGCTGGTCAACTTCAAAGGTGATGATGAGATCTTAGAAAAGATCCTAGAGCATTTGCCTCCATTGAGAGCGAACGTGTTGATCTATATGGGAAGTTTCTTGAGACTTTGTGTTGAGTATGGTATCGACAAAGAAGAGATCATGAAGAGGTTTGAGCCTCTGTTGATCGATGTACCGCAGAGACGCAAAAGAGATGTCATGTTTGGTAGAACCAACTATGAGAAGTTGAGAAGTGACTTCATGGAGAAATTAGCGGGATAATATACAGCTATGTCACGGTAGTAGTTGTAGCCTCCATATCTGCCCTACATCTTTGGTTCAGTTCATGTCTATTACACTCGCATGTTGATAACCTACAGAGCCTCTTATATATCAATGGCTCATTATGCAGCTAGTATTCCCGTTTTTTCTTTTTAATGGTAGTATTGAATGAGTGTGGTCACTTTGGAGGCGGTTTTGGCTTGGTATTATCATCTGGAGTCTCCAACTCGTCGTCATCAGATATGTTCAGACTGTCGGCATCCCCACCGGTACCGAGGTTGTGGTAGCCGTTTTCCTGGTCTTGTAATGATTGTAGATCATCAAGCTCGAAATCAGCTGCATTCTCTGGGTCCGTTGGTAGCTGCGACGAAGCTGCAAGCATGTAGGAGTACTCTGTTGGTCTCCAAAGGAAGGCAATCATGTTGAAGATGACGTAGTACACCAATGAAGGCCAGAAGTCCAGGAAGAAGAAACGGGATTTCCAGTGCTGTTCTATCAGTTCTGTGGTAGACATGCCAATGTAGATGAAAGAGGAGATGATGATTCCCAAAATCAGCACAAGCAAGGAGAAGAAGATGATGCGGAAGAGCGACTTGTACATGTCCAGCTTGATCTGCTGCTTCTGCGCAGCCAGTAGTGCAGTGGTAGCACTGAGAGACTTCAATGTTGTGACGTAGAAGATACCGGTGGTGATAATCACCGGAAGAGCAAACAAGCTGGCCAAAGAGCCGTCATCAGCAGCACCTGGAGCAGTCAGATAGTTCGATATTATGTACAAGAGCGAGAAGATCAAGTGGATACCAGCGAAGATCTGGCACTTACGCATGAGTTTTCTGTCGAGCTTTGGATAGACAATGCCGTAACCGAGCGAGATCACCAGCAGCAAGAAGAAGGAGTACGTGAACTTGATACCGTTCATCACAGAGACGAAGGACATGTACACGTTGACACCAGCGTCTGCGGAGCCCTTTCTGTTCATCAGGTCGTAGTAACCCCACACCATCACCGACTCCAGCGTGAGGAAGATGAAGAACGCACCAATGTATTTTTGCAGAGGAAGCACGGAATTGCGGTGCTTATAGAAGCTGAAGGCGTAGTAGAAGAAGGTCAGCAAGTACATGATCGCCAAAGCAGCGTACAGAGCCAGCTTGGGGAACTCAGCAGCAGCAATGTTACCGAAAGAGTTGCGGAAGTTCACAGTCACATCAAAAGAAGCAGCGTACTCGTCGTAGACGGCGACGCAGTAGTAGCCGGTGTGCTTCACCATGTAACGCTCGTCGCCGTCGCCAACAACGTTGATCTTGAAGGAGAGGATCTCGGACTTGTTCCCCCCAGCCTCGTAGTTGGTGAGGAACTCGCCCAGATGCGTGGTACCGCAAAGACCCAGATCAACGGCCTCTGCGTCGCAGATGTACTTGAGATTGCCGTCGCTCAGCGGCTTGCCCAGGTAGTCGAAGTCCTGGTACTCAAACACCAGCACGGCGAGGTCCATGCCGCCGCCCTCGCCGTCGTAGTCGTTCAATGTCGCCTTGATATATGGCTCTACGCTACCACCAAAGGCAGCCTTGTCGTACATTCCCGAGCACGCCTGCTTGCGGGACTGCGTGAGGAACTCGCGGTTCGCACTGCCGAGGCCGGCCAGCAGCAGTGCACAGAGGGCTGTAGCGGGCTTCATTGTGTTGTGGTGGGTGCAATTGGCGAGTACGTAGTGTTGATGGAGCGTAAGCCTTTAATACCCACTCCGCCTCTCGTCGCGAGCGCGGCCGAAACCCCCGAAAACTTTTAATAAATGCCCGCGGCGGGAATCGAACAGGGATCGCCTGGCTTACGTAAGGGCCCGTCCCGTTCGCGAACTCGATAGCACGCAACCGCCAGCGGCAAACTCAGCGCAGAAAGAGCCATGATGGGGGAAACACACACGGCAGTGCTGCTACACCACAACCACACGCGGCGGCTAGGCCAGAACCTTGCGACCCGCTTCAAACAGCCCCTTCTGTACCCGGTGCCGCTTTTCCCGCGCTCATTGGACCACTGGCTGCTGCGATAGCCGCTGGAGACCCACTCCGAACAAGAGCTACACAAGGACCCCAGCGGGATGAACTCCTCTGAGAACGAGGTCATCGACCTGACGATGGACGAGGCGTCTGACGTCAACGACGTCCCAGACTCGCAGACCACTGTGACTGCGCAGAACAATGCGGACCACGTGACTGAGGATGAGCCGCCAGCTTATAGCGACGAGGACGAAGAGGGCATCATCCCGAGCTTGGAGCAGCAGAGAGCGACCATCAAGGAGCTCAGCGAGTCCCTCGTGCCGACAATCCGTGTTGGGATGCCGCTGTACGTGGTCCCGGCCAATTGGTACAACGACTTCCTCCATAAGGAGTTCAGCGACGCTGTGGATGCACAGCTCAAGCTTGGGCCCATCAACACGCACGGTATCGTCAAGGAAGGAGGCCTCTTCTGTGACCAGACAACACTGCCGCTAGCGGCACTCCACGAGAAAGAGTTTGAGATGCTCAAATCGTGGTACGGCATGGCGCAGGGCTGTTCCCCAGTTGTGACATACGCTATCCAAGGCGAGGACGGGCCTGTTCCAGAGTTCTCCAAGCCGTGTTTCCACCTCCACCACCTCGTGTCGGACTCCCAGCCCACGTCGTCTCACTACAGCTCCTCATATGCATCGATCCCGGTCTTCTCCATATCACGACTCCACAATTTCGGCTCATTGGTACAACTCGCTATTCAGACACTGGCGCAAAAGGAACATCTTCACAAGCAACCTGGATTTGAGAACAAGAAGTTCCGTATATGGATCATCAGGGACGAGAACGAGTCGAGTCTAGACTATATTCTAACCACGTCCACATTCATGAACCTTAGCGGTAAGTATCTCATAAAGAAAGAGTACTTGGGTCAAGCTATTGAGTCTACAAATTTGATATTTGCCCATCTGTGCATTGAAGAGAAAGTCCACACGCCGCCTCCGCCTCCACCGAGAAATGGCTCAATCCATAAGGCATATGATCACTCCAAGGTCCGCTCGTATTGGCCTTCTTTCTATCTATATCATTTCCCCCCAACCCCATCAGACGGTCGTATCGGATTACAAAATCTAGGTAACACTTGCTACATGAACTCAGCACTTCAATGTCTGGTGCATATTCCAGAGCTAACACATTACTTCCTCTTCGGTTGTTATCACAATGAAATCAATACTAGTAATCCTTTAGGATACGAAGGCAAGGTTGCCTTAAGTTTTGCCAACTTAATACATCATTTGTTTGATAAGAAGCCACAGAGAGGCAACCACTACGTTCCTCGTGATTTCAAAAGCACTATTGGCTATTTCAATGACATGTTCTCTGGCTATCAACAGCAGGACTCACAGGAGTTCTTTGCCTACTTGCTCGATTGCTTACATGAAGACTTGAACAGAATCATTAAGAAGCCAATAACTACTAAACAAGAATCGAGCGATCATGAAGATGCACAGAATATGGCTAAAGTTGCTGAGCTGGCTGAGAAGAGTTGGGAATTGCACAAACTGAGAAATGATTCCATAATCACTGACTTATTTGTTGGTATGTACAAGTCAACACTTGTCTGCCCTGTGTGTGACAAGATCTCGATCACATTTGACCCGTATAATGTCTTAACATTACCTTTGGTTGTTGAGCAAATATGGGAAAAGTCCATCATTTTGTTCTTGGAGAACGGTCACATCAAAAAGTTTGATGTTGAATTACAGAAAACTGCCTCTTATAACGATTTGAAAAACTATATTGCCCAGAAACTCAACTTGGATCCAAACCACTTGTTTACTGCAGAGATTTGGAATCACCAGTTCTACAAAAACTTTGAATCATCAGAGTCTCAATCAGGTTACTTACCTCTCTCTGAGTTAATGGCACCTAGTGATGACATTGTAATGTATGAAGTTCGTCACTCCGAAGGCGATCTGATCATTCCAGTATTGAATACTGTCAATCCACCAAGTAACGTTCCAGACGCCTTTGGTGTTCCATTCTTCATCTCAGTTACAAAAGAGGAACGCAAATCTTTTGGTGCTATTAGACAAAAGTTGGAACACAGATATGAGCAGCTCAGTACATTCAAATATTTCACCAAAGTCAGGTCGACACATGAAAGTAACAGATTCAAAATCAAAGATTTCCCATTATTGCATGAAGAGGATGCTGGTTATGACTCAGATGTATCACTGGCTCATCCTGAAATCTCTGGTGATTATGCTTTCACTATCAAGGTATTTGATTCCACTCGTGAAATAAAAAACCATAAGTCGAGGCGGTCGAGATCCCATCGTGGTCATACTCGCACTCAGTCTGAAGAGGAAACTGAAAAGCTTTGGATGCCAAACACACAGAACAACTTCACCAGGTTGCCAAGTTTGCTTGATATCTTGGATAAAAAGAAAAGATCGTTATACACCTATGCCAAGAAGTTGGATCTTGATACCCCTACAAGTGAATCTGGTGAAGTTTCAACTCCATCTTCTACTATGGAAAAGGAACTTATAGACATCATTGACACAGGTGTTGATGATTTGCAAAACTGCCAGGATTCCGAGTCAGAAGAGCAGGAATCTAAGGCTTTAAGTACTAGTGATGAGGACAACTCTCCAGAGATGGATGATAACTCTCCGAAAATGGATGAAAACTCTCCGGAGATGGACATTGAACCGTTAACCACAAGTTTGACTTTACCATCGACTTCGAACTCTGTGGAACAAGTGCCGTCTGAGTTGAACGCTTTGGACTCGCCTCTTTTGAACCAGGATCTTATTGGGTCACACACTGCTTTAGTTTGTGAATGGGATCATGAATCATTTGATACATTTTTCGTCGGCTTGGAAGGTGAAGGTGAAGATGGAAAGGAGACTTGGTCACAGCCAGAGATCATTGTCAATGATGAAGTGGAGGAGTCCAAGAGAATCAGGGCTGCTAAGAAGAAAGAGGTTCTAACACTCGACCAATGCTTAGAATTGTTTTCTAAACCAGAAGTATTGAGTGACCAAGACCTTTGGAGATGCTCCACTTGTAATGAACTTCGTGCTGCTACAAAGCAAATTCAGCTCTGGAACACTCCTGATATTTTAACCATTCACTTGAAGAGATTCCAGACCCAGAGAAGTTTCAGTGATAAGATCGATGCTGTTGTTGACTTTCCAATTGAAGGGCTTGATATGGCACGTTATCTAGCTTCGCCGGTGATCCATAAAGATGGCGCCATGTATGATTTGTTTGCCGTTGATAACCATTATGGTGGTATTGGTGGTGGGCATTACACTGCTTATGCTAAGAACTTTGTTGATAACAAGTGGTACTATTACAATGATTCTCAAGTGACTGAGGCTGATCCAAATGACTCTATCAGTGGTGCTGCATACTTGCTTTTCTACAAAAGAAGGTCTAGTGGATTCCTCGGTGGGGAGCATTTTGCCAAGATGTTGGAAGATGCTAGAGAAGAACATGATGAACGTGAGAAGAAGATTGTGGAGATGAATGAGAGCTTCTATGGAAAGAACCTAGATTCAGACGAAGAGGAGAGTGATAGCGATTTAGAAGACGTCTCTGAATCTGACTATTCGGAAGAAGATGAGTATGAGCCTGTCAATGAAGTTAAAGTGAAGCATGTAACAGCGCCTATGGTGAATACCGAGTTGGATGATGACTCCAGTGACAATATTTCTGTTCCTGTTGGTTCCGAGGATGGACAACGTCGTAAACAACGTCTGATCAGTCGTGGTAAAGGACCTGGTGTCGATCGCACAACGCTGTTCAGTGATCCAGATTCTATGGGACCTGCTTCTCCCGTGAGTGTCAACTCTGACGACAACTCGTCTACTTACTCTTCCAGTGTCAATGCACCTGCGCATATGAGACTCAGTAATCCTCACACACAGTAATGTTATTCGTTATCAGCAACGCTCTATAATGATATATGTTCTAGATTCACTAAACATAATAGTAGAACTACTTCACGACTCTGTCTCGATCTGATAAATAGGAATAGCAGCTAAGTAGTAATCTAATTGTTATGTTCACTAAACCCTATTCATCATGTTACTGATTGAAGAGAATTATTTAAAGTAAACGTTGAGATTATAAAGATTATGAGAAGAAAACCGCTAGTAATCTATAGATGTTTTCAAGCTGACTCGCAAAAAACTCGAATTTGAGCTTGATCTTGCCTCGAATAACATCTCTAGCTACAAAGACTTCGATCCAACTACATCGGAGGTCCACATCTCTGCGTGGTAAAGAGAATACTAATTTTAATCATACCGTAGCACCCACCGAGGTGTCCAGATGTTAATGAGGTGTCCGGGTGTTAACATCACCTTAACTCCGTCAGAGCAAACTTTCTATACGGAGAAAAAGACCGCAAAGGTTGGCTTTTGAAGCTTGTGTGGCTTTCCTCAATTACAGCGTTTACACTGCTGCTCTGAAATTTAGCCCTTCCATTATGTGCAGCATGGCCTTCAAAATAAAGAGCTATCCAACCGTGTTTTTTTGAGTTTGTGGGGTGCCTATGCTGGGTGTTTAAAACTAACTTGTAATAATGGCGATCCAGGCAGGAAAGCACTTATACGATACAAAAGGTGGTTCAGACGGTTTTGGAAATTCCACGATATACTTGTGGACAACGTGAGAGTATTGCTTGAAGCTTGTTATGTATAGATGATTGCTCTTTAAGGGCTCCTGTCTCATGAGAATTCCGGATTTTGGGCCTATAAAGGGCTACGCGATGTACACATCATGACAAACCGTATATGTTCAGATAAGTATATAAAAGCAAAGTAAAAATCACCAGAAAGGACCCCCAAAATGTCATTAGGCATTAAAAAAAGTATATATATAATAAGGAGAGAAAGCCAGAGGAGCTTATTTAGAGCCAAAGAGCCTGGAACTCACCGATGTCTTTGTTCTCTGGAAAGCTAAGATAGCATCAATCTTACCAAGCACCAGCTCGAGCAGTTCCTTACGTTGCTGGAGCTCGATGTGTCTCTTCACCTTTGGATCCTCCTTAGCAAACAGTTCCACTTGTTCTTCTGTCAAGTTTTGCGTCAACTTGGCATCCAATTCACGAGGGAATTTATAGAAAAAGTCAGTCAATAATTCAACGTTGAGGAACAGTACTGCAGTTGTGGTAAGCTTCTCGTTGACAACGTTCAGGAATACCTCAGGACACTTGAACTTGTTCTCTTTACCCTTACAACCGTTGGATTTGAGAGCCTTGAGTCTCAGGTTCAAGATTGTTTGACGGTCCCTGAGGAACAGGGCCTCTTTACCACGGTTGAGTAGCACTTGAGAAAACCCAACAGTCTCTTCATGCAATTTACCACCTTCTTCCAGATAAGTCATCACCTGGGTGAGCTTGCGGCCACCGATGGACGACTTCAAGGCCTGGAAGGCATCATTGACTTGATTCAGCTCCTGTTTAACCAAATGTATAGAGTGCTCACGCGAGATATTCCACTCACGGTCTTCCACGTCGACCTCATACTTGTATGGCTTGATACAGTTTTCCACCTGATCAGCAGTTGAGGCGTAACGAGAGTTCAGCACGGACTGAGCAGCCTCTTTGACGGCCTCTCTAGCTAGAGGATGGCTCTTTAGCTGTGTTTGCTCCACGATGTTATCGACTTCGGAGATTATGGCATTGGCGATGAGGGAAGTAGAGAGACGGCCGACACCCAGTTTCGTTAGCGACGAAGTAGCCAGATCGAGCTTCTTCAACCAGTATGGATCCTCCTTGTTTGAGTTGTTAAGCAGCTCCAGATTCTCAATCAGCACTTTTGTGTCCTGGTACTTGTCGCTTGGCTTGTTCCAGTAGCGAGCAGCCAGGAGGTCCAGCACTTTCTGGTCCAGCTCAGCACGCAGTATAGATTTCAGCTCGGCCCGGCCAAAGTGCTCGTTGAACTCTTTGATGGCCAGCTTGAGCGTGTCGACGTTCTCGGCGAGGTACGTCTTCGGTGTGAGGTGACGGTCGTTGAACTCGACCTTGAACTTGTACGCGGTCTCGTCGAGCTCCTGCTGCACCAGCGCAGCGGTCGGAGCTAAGGACATGGACATCGTACGCTCCAGCACCTTGATGAGTCTCTTCTTCAGGATCCTCGTCGAGACACTGCACTCTGCGAAGTCGTGCTTGTGGGTCTTCAAAAAGGTGTACTCGAAGTTCTGCTGTGCGACGAACGCGTCGTGGCCCGAGGCCTTGCGGAAGAGCGACTTCGACGGGGCCTTCGTGATGACTCCGACGTAGCCCATCTTGAGAGGGTACTTCCTGTTCAGCAGAATGTCCCGAGCCACAGACGGCTCCACGAGGTCCAGCTTCGTGATCACGCCGATGGTACGCTCCCCCTTCGGGTCTGCGAGCTTCGACGCTCTCAGGGCAGCACTGTTCGCCAGATCAACGTCCGCAGACGATATCGCCAGGATCACGTTCGGGGCCTCGAGGTACCTCTCGCACACCTCACGAATCCGCTGCTTCAGCACGGGTGGCTGGTCCGCGGCCTCGACCTGGATGTACCCCGGGAGGTCCACGAGGGACAGGTCTGGCACCGAGGGCGACCTGATGGTGAGCTGGATGGGGTCTGCGGAGATAGCGTCGGACTCGGGCACGGCCATGTTCAGGTCGAACAGCATCTTCTGCACCTCGCCGAAGTCGGTGAGGTTGTACATCTTGAGGGCCGGGAAGTCTGCGGTCTCGGCAGCGGTGCCGGGCGTGTTCACCAGCGTGAGCTCGATGGGCCGGCGTGTGACCATGTTGGAGCCCTTCGGGAGGAACTCCTGGCCCACAATCGCCTCCAGCACGGACGACTTCCCGGACGACTGCGAGCCCACGACGACGATGGACGGCAGTCTCAGCGTGTCGGAGGACCGGTCGATCTCCTGCAGCAGCGAGCGGATCTCGATCATCTGGCGTGTGAGGTTGAGCATCTCGTCGTCGGTGGTGTCGTCCTCGTCGTCGTCGTCCTCCTCGAGCAGCTCCTCCGGCTCGTCCAGCGCCCCGGCTATCGCAGCAGCAGTCCCAACAGCAGTCGCACCGTCACCGTTGGGCCCAGAGCCGGGCCCTTCACTGGAGCCCAGCCCTTCACCAGAGCCCAGCCCTTCACCAGAGCCCAGCCAGTCCACCAGCGACGAGCCCAGGTCCCGCAGCTGGGCCAGCTTGTCGTGCGTGTAGCTCGAGGCCTCCTCCAGCTTGTAGGCGACGTAGCTCCCGGCAGCAGCGACGCCTCCGCCGAGATACGCGGGCACTCGCACCGTCCTGGCGACGAGCTTGGGGATCGTGTAGAAGGAGAAGAGCCGTGAGCGAGGAGCGGCCATCATGTTCAGCAGTCTGTGGCGATGGAGCGGCGAGGGGAGCCGCTTGGAAAGCGCAGCGGGCCGCAGCGGCGTGTGGATCATTCTCGCGGGCTGGTAGAGCACCTTGGCGTGTGTGTGGAGCATGAGCCGTGTGGTGTGGAGTGTTGTGTTGTGTGTAGTCGCATTCTTTGCGGTGGCGATTTGCGCGGTGGGCGTGGTGTGCGGGTGTTTGTGGGCACTACATGGTATGGAGGGTGATACAGGGCACTATAAAGACTGGGAAGAGGCTATGGGCACTACAGAGGCTATACTAGGGGAGAGGCTGTGAAAGGAGGTAGGAAAGGGGTAGAAAAGGGGTAGGAAAAAGGGTAGGAAAGAGTGGAGATGGCCATTGCCATGGCCCTGTCTACAGCAAGTAACGAGGATGTGCGTGGTTCATTAAGTTCATCAGGGTGTGCGACCCGTGGTCTGTGTGGGAACTCTCTATAGTACAGTTTTCAAGCGTCTGGTTGCTGGGATACCCCATCCTTAGTCGTGGATGGTCTCCTTCTTCTCCAGAGGGTTGTATCTCAGGAACTTCTCAATCAGGTCGACGTGTGTCAGGATCATTCTTCTGCAGCAGTATCTCTTCAGTTTCAGCTTGTCCAGGGCGTCTCCCTCAGACATGTCCTCACCAAGCAAGTCCAGGTACGGCTCCCACTTGTCTCCGACAACCTGTGTTGTTAGTAATCGTGTTGATATCGTCCTGGCCGTCCCCAGCGCTGGCACACCACAGCTCCGCCAATACGGCGCCGTTGCGCGCGCTGGAAAGACGACCACACAGCTCGAGACTCACTTTACCACACGAGAAACAGCGCACTGGAACAATCATTGTTTATGGTGCTTCGCTGAGTTCAGGCCGTCGCAGGACTCCATAATAGTAAGCATCAGGCTTCGAAGAATTTTCCACCGCGAAAGGTGAGGAATTCGCGAAATCCCCGCGAACACGTTCGGTGTGCGGCCCCGACCACCTGAAAAATTTTGGCGCGATGAGCTCAATGAGGAAACCATCAAGACTATCTCCAGTCTACTCAGCACACACACTCCAAGCGCTCAAAGAAGATGGCTGAAGAGTACAAGACGGCCCTGGTCGGGGGCGGACAGCCTCTGCGCAACGCGCAGCTTCTGTGTGCGGACGGGCACCACATGATCGTCCCGTTCAACAACCAGCTGCGTGTGTACCTCATGAGCACTCGCCAGTGTGTGCGCTCGCTCAAGTTCACGCTGAAGAACGGGGTGAAGCTCGACGGGCTCGTGTGCCTGAAGCAGGACGGTGAGGACGAGAACCTGGTGTGGGCCTTTCTCGAGCGAGGCGAGGTGCTGGTGATAAATTGGCGTGAGAAGCTGCAAGAGCCCGTGGTGAGAAAGGTGTCTCTACCACTGGCGAGCGACGACCGCGTGCTCTCTGTGGTGTCGCTCGAGCGCTCTGCGGTCGTTGCACTCACTGGAAAGAAGTCTGATAACCCACACACGAGATCGGTGGTCCGGTACTCGCTTGGGCCGGCGATTGAGGCCGCTACGCTGTCGAGTATTAAGTCATCGGTGTTCTTCTCCATCTCCAAGCACGGGAAACACATTGCATTCATCACAAAGCCCGCAGACGGCACAACACAGCTCGCTGTGCTGGACGTGTCCACAGGGGAGAGAACCACTACGCAGTACCCTTACAAGGCCCATATCACTGCGCTGGCCGTCTCCAGCGACAGAACAGTCGCTGTCGGTACCCAGGCCGGTGCGATCCACCTGGTTTTCCCAGACTCGTCCGTGCGGGCTCTGAAGTGGCACATCGACGCCGTCAAGTCGCTGGCGTTCTCCAACGACGGCCACTACCTGCTGTCTGGTGGGCTGGAGCGTGTGCTGGTGTTCTGGCAGCTCGACACCGAGAAACAGCAGTTCCTCCCACGTCTCGCTGGTGAGATTTCCAGCATCGACGCTCCGTCCGACGAGCTCTACACGCTGACGATACGCCTGGACGCCAACCACGAGCAGTACGAGATCCTGGTGCTGTCGTCTGCAGACCTCCAGTCCCGTCTGTGCGTGAGAGGGCCGTGCCAGTCGTTCTCCACGCCAATGTCTGCCATGAAGAAAGTGCACAAGCTGTACAGCAAGGACAAGACGATGGACCCACAACGACTCAAGTACGACTTCACCACACCCTTCGCTGTGCACCCAACGACGAAGCAGCTGTACTTCGTCCACGGGGCCCACCTCCAGGTGTTTGACTTCTACAAGAGCGAGCAGGCCTCTGTGCAGAAGATCACCGACACGCTACAGACCGGTAAGGTCAGATCGGAGGTGAAGCTGCTGGACCCAGAGGTGAAGAAGTTCGCCTTCACTGCTGACGGTAAGTGGCTCGCCACTGTGGAGGAGCACCACCACGGCGAGATCGACAACCTGCTCTCGCAGAACGACCTCACCTGTGTGCTGAAGATCTGGCGATTTGTGGAAAACCAGAAGAGCAACAGCCAACAGTCCTCCTCATCGTGGGAGCTCATCACCAAGATCGTCAACCCACACGGGCTCGGCGTGCCGGTACGCTCGCTCATCCCAGCTCCATCATCGTACTTTGGTGGGCTCGGTTTTCTCTCCGCAGACAACCAGGGTGGAGTCCGTCTCTGGCGTCCACAGCCAGGCTCACACGCCTGGTCGCTGAGAAAGCTGAAGCCCTCGATGGGGCTCCACTCGACGTCTGTGTCGCTGGCGTGGTCGCCTGACTCGTCCCTGGTCTTCCTGGGCTTCGACGATACGCTCATCACCATCGACACCACAACGTTTGAAGAGATCCAGATCGCAGCACTGACGAGAATCGCAGGCTCCACCATCCGGGCTCTCGCCGTGTTCGACCACACACTCATCATCCTCTCTTCCACGACGCTCAAGACCATCAACCTACTCACACTGCAAGAGAGCCTCGTTGTCGCTACGAGCGCTCCTAAACACGCGGAGAACCTGCTGGCTGTGAACCACACCAGGGGAACGCTCGCACTTGTCGTGAACTACTACTCTCGTGAGTCTAAGCGTTGCGAGGCCAAGATCTACGTGTTCGATCCACACACGCTCGAGCCACTCTACGTGTCGAGCCACGACACCTACGTCTCGTCGATCCGTTGGAACGGCAATGAGGATTTCCTCTTCTTGGACTGCAAGTCGCGTATCGGGCTCGTGTCCTCGTCGAAGCTCACAGAGGAGGAGGAAATCACAGATTACCAGCAAGAGATGAGTGTTCTGCTCGCACAGGCCGAGGCCACGTCGAAAGCCGTCTCACATAGAGACGTTATCGACAACACCGACGAGATCAACGGTGCGAAGGTGTTGGACGGGAACTCCTTTGCGACTCTGTTCGACAGCATTGGCACGATTAAGCTGGAGACACTGTTCGAGAGGGTAATGCAGGTGGTGGAGTAGTGTATAAAAGAAATTGCATCTTACGAAACACTAGTAGTAGTTAGTAGTGCTATATCTTGCGATGTGGTTGATGGAAAACCGTGCCGGACTTACCCGGGGTTAAGGGCTACTGGATAGATACATAATGCAATCGTTGATTAGTTCTTCTCGTTCAATTGTTCGTAAGGTATGGCTTTACCGTTAGCAAAGACAGCCATTTTATCACTCCATTCATCCACGTCAACATTGCGACCTCTCCATCTCATATCGTCCAACTCATTAGCTTGATCTTGTCCCTCACTTTCAATGATTCTTAGTATAACCTTGTGAATAGCCACAACAAGTTCATTTTCTTTCATGATTCTCTCCAATGAGTCACTCAAACCATCTATTTCAACACCTTCGGGAATCCTCTTCAAGACAGAACCATCGAACAACGTACCAGTGTGCTGTAGCAAAGCTTTTATAAAGTTAGGTTTGGTAATGCCATTATCCAAAAAGATGTTCCATAATTTGTCATCATTTTGTGTGCGAGCAAATTCAATAGCCATTTCTGGATCATCCAATTTATCGATAATCAAGTACATCGCCTCAGAGGTTTTACCAACACGACCAAGCAAATGAACCAGTTCGGGATATAGTCCCTTATTTCTTGTAATTTCTATAGCAGCATCCATATCATAGTGCTGTGCTTTCTTCAAAAAGGCAAGAAGAGAGCTTGGTGCAAACTCAGCGTAGAGACCCATGAGTTCATTGTCGAATGGTTCAGCCATGAATGGATCAGCAGAGTTGATCTTTTGTAGATAAAGGAAAGACACGATACGAAGATCAGCTTCCTTGAGTAAGTGGATCAATCTTTCAGGAAGAATCTCGTGGCGTTGCTCCACTAAAATGGTCAAAATAGCTGAAAGTTTCTCTGAAAGGAGGTCCAATGGTGCTTCGTGAAGCTCTTCTTGTGTGATGGTGAATTTGATGATGGTTGGGATCTCATCAATGAAATGCGAAATGAGGTGGTACTTGGATAGCAAGTCAATAGTTTGGTGATCTTTTAAGAGAATAAGATGCTTCACTGCTTTCATTGGCAAATCTGTTTGGAGATAAGAGTTGGCCAGAGCACGGCGTAACACTGGCAAATGAGGTTCAACCTCAAGCTTCTGTTCGATGAGTAGTTGTATGTGGTCATAGTCATAGTAAATTGGATCCCACAGTGTGATGTAGTGGAAAAACAGTTCAGTATCTTCATTCAAGAAGTACTCCAAGCACTTGTCGTATATATCGGAAGGCAACTCCACTGGACCAGCAGTGGGTAAGATTTCGGCCAGATAGTGAATCTTCTTTGCATGGATGAAGATCCATGACCATTGTTCCCATTTCTCCAGCAAAAAGGGACTTTGCTCACACTTGCTTAGTACCTGGCTCAAGAAAGTGCTAGCCTGTTGCCAATTCTCGTCATCCAGATACACTTGGACTTGTTTTATACCAACATCGCAACGATCCTCTGCAGAGACGAGATGCTCGCTCATTTCCCAAGCTTGGAGATAGCGACCTCTTTCCATGTACCAGCTGTATCTCCCCATGAGGTCAAACTCTTCAGCAATGATGCCATCCGTGGAGCAAACTATGAAATACTTGGGCTTTCCACCGATGAATTGACCCAAATGGAGGTCATTAATGCGAAGCTCCCGGTACCCTCTGAGAACAATCTCGTCTGTGCTTGTCTCTTCGTGTGTCACTGAGTTGATGATACGAAGCTCTGGAGCCTCTGTGATTCGACCTGGAGATCCAACGGTCAGAACAATGAAATCGCCTTCCAGGGATGCAATACCAGCGATGAACCCGTCTTGGATCTTCATCTCTAGCTCGATGCTAACGTGAGCCTCGGCAACCGGCTTGCTAAACGTGCTCATAGCAGAGCTCAGTTTGAAGTTGTTGGTGTGGTGGCCTTCCTCGGACACCACACCAGAGCCATCGTCACACTTGATGAGCCAGATGTGGTCGCACCAGCCCACCAGCATTCTGTCGTGTTCTGGGAAACTCACTCTGGGCCAGCACAGCTCAGCAGCGCACTCAGTGTCCACTGGCCGAGCAATCCGGTGGACGAGCGTGTCGCTGCGAAGGTCCCAGAAGGAGGTGCCGTTATCGCTGAACCAAACCAGGATGTTCCCGACGATTTGCAAGTTAACGATGGCACAGTTGTCGTTAGCGAGTACTCTCTCGCTTCTCGTGCCGAGCCAGTTGGTGTTGCTGAGCACCACCCTGCCCGACTTGGTGCCGTAGATGAACGAGCGTGTTGCCCTGTAGTCCCTGTTGAGCACAACAGCGTAGATGGGCGTCTTCAGGTCGTACGCAGTGGTGGCAGTGGCATTGTGGAGATCAGCCAGGTTGGCGATCAGCACGGTCCCGTCCATGGAAGCAGCAGCAACGAAGTGGCCGTCGCAGTGGCACGACAGAACGGGCGACTTGCGGGACCTCACCGTGCCCAGCGAGCTCAGCGAGGTGTCTGTGATGTGGAGGAGCCCCGAGGCCGTGCCAAAGCAGAAGCAGCTCTCTGTGATGGCGATGGAGGACACAAACTCCTTGTTGAAGAAGGTCTTCGGAAGCTGCTGGAGACGCATGTACTTCAGTGCTGGCGGGTCTTCGTCGTCGTCGTCGTCGTCTTCGCTCTCGTCCTCGGACGACTCGCTCTCGCCGCTGTGGTCGCTGTTTTCCGTAGACGTCTTACCGTCAAGAGACTCATTGTGGTCGTGCTCAGCGTCTTTGTGCGCCACAGTGGCGTTTTCAGCGGACATTGGCGGAACCTCCACACTTCGTACGGGTTCCTGGTCCATGCTGTGGGTCTTTCAGTGCGGTGAGGCCGTGTGGTGGTGAATTCCCCTCTTGTGCTGAGTGTTGATAGTAGCCCTCGTTACTGCCAGGTTCAGAGGGTTCGCGAAGTGTTGATGTTTTGCGCGAACCCGTTCGATGCGCCCGGCTCTACGTGGGGGATAAGCTTCTACAGTGGGATTCTAAAACAAACAAGTCACTGGTGGTTCAATTACAACAAAGGTCCCGGAGAGTGACAACATATATAATAATGCAACTTTTTCTCAGCTCTCAGTCGCCTCGCAGAACTGGATCAGTCTCTTGACACCGACGGCCCAGTTACCAGCCTCGCTCGGGTGACTGGACATGATTTGCAGATGCAATGCCATGGCACCTTCAAAGTTCTTAGCAGACAGAGCGTCTACCAGCTGATCCAGGAGCTGAAGGTTTGGAGGGGTCAGGAGGTCCTGGTTGTTCAAGTGGTCATACAAGAAGTTCAATCTCTTCTCAGTGTCAACGACCTGCTTGGAAAACTGCTCTGGAACTTTTGGAGCAACGCCCTTGAAAGCGGCATCAATCACCTCGTAGATTTTCTTGTTCTCCGGTGGGATATGGGAACGGTCGCCAGCAGGGTACTTCTCCTTTGCGATAGCTGGCTGCTGCTGCTGTAGCTGAATCGGAGGGGCATTGCTGGATGGGCCCTTCGGTGGAGCAGCTGGACCCTTTGGTGGTGGAGCAAATGTCTTTGGCGGCATCTGTGGTGGTGGAACAGTAGATTGGAAGCCAGCTGGAGCACCATAATTACCTGGAGCCATTTGCTGTGGAGCGTATGGATTATTTACCGGTGGTTGTTGTTGAGGTGGGGCGTATGGGTTGTTCACTGGCGGAGCCACGGAAGCTGGAGAAGCCTGTGGTGGTACACCATATGGAGAGCCCATAGCTGATGGAGAAGCACCAGGCACCTGTGCTGGAGCATACGGATTAGCAACTGGAGCAGTTGGAGTAGCAGCAGCACTTGGAGCGTATGGGTTCTTCGGTGGAGGAGCAGTAACAGAATTGTTTGGTGGAGGTGGAATACCATAGTTGTTACCTGGGACGCCATTCAGACCAGAGAAATTAGGTTGCGGAGAGGCTGGCGCATAACGATTGTTTGACTGTGGAACTGGTGCTGGTTTGGCCTCGGTCAGTGTTGGCGTCTTTCTGGACTTGGACACAGATCTTGGTGGAGGTGGCATTGGAACAGCAGCAAACGAAGCGTTACGACTCAATGAGCCAGGCTGAGCTGGAGTAGAAGCGCCATTTAATTGAGCGGAAGCTGATGGAGCAGCAACCGGTGTTGCACGACGACTTGGCTGTTGGTGGAAATGGGATGGCAGATCGTTCCAACCATCTGTTTCATGCTTTCTTGACTTTGGTGGAGGAGCAACAACAGATGGTGTTGCAGGAACAGTAGGAACGGAAGGCATGTATGGATTCACTGGTGCAGAGGCAGAAGCTGAGTGCTGACCATACAGAGGTGTCTTCTGTGTGTATGGAGATTGTGATGGTGGTTGTTGGTATCCAGAAACTGGAGGAACTGAAGTGGCCATTGGAGCTGCACCAGCGTTTGGAAGATATGGGTTAGAGACTGGAGCCCTCTGAGCCTGTGGTGGCTGTGGAATAGATGACATGCCTGGGTAACCAGTACCTGGGGTAGCAACAGGTGCACCATAGCCTGAAGACAAGTTACCATAACGAGAAGTACCTGCTGTGGCACCTGGCACTCTTTTAGAAGCAGCATTCACAGGAGCCTTGGAAACACCAGTGGCTTTGGCAATTCGCTCTTGCTCGAGTTTCACAGCTGGAACATCCGATGGCAATAAGGCTAGGAACTTAGAAGCCAATTCGAACTGCCCATTAGTCGAGATGATGCTGATGTATTCCAAGATGGTGGTCAAAGTAGAACTCGTTTCGGATATTGGTGCCTCCAGGTTAAGTGTGGATCTGTAAGCACTGAACTTCTCGACAAATTCAGACAAAGAAGCAAAGTGAGCATCGTAGACAGAAGTCTTCTCAGACTCCAAAATTTTCTCCTCCAAGGCCTTCAACTCAGAGTTCCAAATTTCAGCAACCTTGTCTAAAGCAGAAGCGTTGATGTAAGTGATAATAGAATCTTCTCTGTTCTTCACAGGATCAGATTCTAAAACTCTGTCACCCAACTTGGTGAAATGTGTTTTAGCAACTTCTGGTGTAGAGTATGTTTTAATGGCAGTGGCAATTTCTTTCCAGTTGGAAACATCAACATGATCGACAACATCAGAAACGTCATTAGAGCCTGTTGAGTACAACAAGCGAGCAACTGGGTCCTTGGCCGCAAACTTGTTGAAGTAATAGTTACTAACCTTGTCCTTCAATTCCTGTGGAGCGTTCAAGGCAATGACTAAAGCCTCAGTAAGTTTGTCTTCATTCAAGGCGATCTCAACAGCCTTATTCAACTTCTTTTGGAGCAAAGCTTCTGTGAGATCTTTAGATTTCTCATCAAATTTGAATTGACCAGATGGAGTGTATTTTGGATGCTCATTCAAGTCAGTGAAAAATGCCTCACCGGACTTGTCACCATCCTGAGTTGGCGGAGCATCATCAGACAACTTCAACGAGACGAACTTCTCAAAGACGTCAGAGGTACCATCCAAAGAGTTCAGTAACTCCCAGTCAGCCTTGTTTAAGCCTTCATAAGAACTCTCGAGACGTGTCTCAATGATCGGTTTGAAGTCTCCAGAGTCCAAAGCCGAAACCAACTTGTCATTAATAGCAGATCCTGGTAATGGTGCCTTCTTGATGTCAACAGAAGAGAGTTTATCACTAGTCTTGGAAACAGTAACAATCTTACCACCAAAGCCAAATGCAACAGATGTTTTACGGCCATACCATTTTGGAGCCTGTTGAATGAAGTATTGTGGGTGTTGTGTCTCTGTTGTAGAAATCTCATTCCAGAAATCATTATCGGACTTGCTACCCAATTCTTTGTTAACCGGTGGAGAGGTATCTTGGATGGATTGAACGATGACCTTCTTGTCAAAGCTTGATGTGGCAAAGATATCTGGAGCACCTGGGGCGAATTTGGTTTTGAATGACCAGTTGGAAGTGGTTGGATATTGAGCCAGTTTCTGACTTGTCAATGGATTCCAAAGGATGGTTGTGTTGTCCTTTCCGCACGATAGAAGCAACGATGGGTCAGCAGCATTCCAATCAAGAGAGAGCACACCTTTTTTGTGGCCTTCAAGGATGCTTGATGGGGCGTTGGAGTTTCTCAAGTCCCAGGTCAAGATGATTGGGGCACCATCAGCTTCAGAGGCGGTCATAAGTGTGGTGCCTGTGTTTGGGTGCCAAGCGACAGAGGACATGGAGCACGCAGTGCCATTGTGCTTGTATTGAAGTTGGAGCACTTCCCTTTTGGAGTTCAGGTCCCAGATGGTCGCAAAACCAGAGGAGCCTGCAGCAGCGAAGATCTGTTTTACAGATGGGTTCCAGGCCAAAGCCATGACGGTCTCAAGCTGTGTGTTGGCGGTTCCCGGAGCGAAGGGAGACATATTTGTGAGCTTGTTGGTGTCCCAGATGTACATCTCGCTGTTGGAGCCACCGGAGAGCAAGAACTGTGTGTCTGTTGGGTTGAACTGGAGCGCCTTGACGGCGCCGGTATGCTTAATACCCGTGGCGACGGCTTCAACCGACTTCGACTGGATCTTGCTGGTGTCCCAGAGCTGGACAGCGCCGTTGTCCAGCGCACCGGCGAGCAGTCTGTTGCTCTTGCTCCAGTCGAGGTCGTTGAACTTGGCCTCGGCATCGACGCTCAGCAGGGGCTCACGCTCGTAGAGCGAGTGGAAGGACAGTGTGGACGACGACGAGAAGTCGTCGTCAATGACGCCGGCAGCGGTGCCTGTAGCGAGGACCGGTATCCCGTCCTGGGACCAGGCGAAGGTCGCCGTGCGGTTGATCTCGCTGAGCTTCACCATGATCAGCTCAGGTCTCTAGGAAAGGGCTTGTTTACTGTTGATGGTGATGATCTCGGAGCGCTGTGGCGTGTTTTTGCGCGGAAAAAGCGGGTGTTCAGCGCGGCACAGACGGAGGAGCAGTTGGCGGGCAGTGTAGGCGCTTCTCAACAGCAATTGCGCGCTTTCTAGGGTGTTGATCTGGGCTGTGACACGTTGGCGGTTGTGGCTCTAGTGGATTTGCTGGCTTTTTGGACGTTTCGCGAAGATCGCGATCGTGGAAAGTAAACAGTAGCGAAAATAGCCGGAAACAGAATATTTCCTCTTTGGGAGTTATGTCCTGAAAAACATCATCACCAGCATTGTGTCTCTCTCTTTAGCGGCCTTCCACTCGACGTAGAGTGCCCAAAGATGAGCTCGCATGCCCGGCTGACGGCGTGGAGAAGCAAAGAGCAGCTGCTAGCACTGCGGTCTCTTTTCTTCCCGTCAAATAGCCCGCCAGACAGCCTAGACATCGCCCAGGACCATCGTGGGTCCATCACAAGGGCCATTGAGCAGGTGCACCTTTACTCGTCTCGAGCCCGTATCCCGCACGCTCTCCAGTCCACAGCGCACCTGTTTAGTGTGCTGCTCGTAATGCGTGAGTCGGAGGACACAGCCCGTCTCGCAGCGTCAATGGCTCTAATACGGTTCGTCAATGGGCTTCTGGATCCCGGCCAGCAGAGCCAGTACGCTATACCGATGCAAGTTTTGGCGAAGAAGATCGGCCTGCCGAGCGTGTTTGTCGAGTTCAGACACACGGCCACGCACGAGGGAATGCCCTCCGAGGAGATGTGCGAGATGTGCTTACTTGGGGCCATTGTGTGGCTGTTTGAGAACTACTGGAAAGACATCGAGTCCGCAGTAGACGTTGTTGATGATGAGGCTGAAAAGGAGAGGCTCGAGGAGCTTGAGAGGAAAGAACGAGACCACCTGGTAGATCTGTGGAAGCAGTATAGAAGGGTCAGGAGGAAGGACATTAATCGAGTGATCAAGTCGGGGGATACCACTGAGATTGGGAAAGAGTACTGGTCTTGTGCTCATTCAATACAGAAGACGCTGTCCCACGAGTACGAGTGGTGGAGACTCGCTTACGCGGTTATGGCAGAAAGGATGAGCTCACCCAAGCTCACCTTTGAGCAGACGAGGAAGCTGTACGAACCGTTGATAGACTATATGATCAAGAATCTCGAAGAGGAGTTTGTCGTTTCTCTGTGTGATACGATGCTTGGTATGTGCTATGAATACTCGAGACTTCAAGGTATCACCAGATCCAACGGGTTCAGCTCTGATTCCGAGTGGAAACGCGGTAAGCAGTGGTGCCACTGTCTCGTTGTGGAGAAAGTGTGCTTGTATGAAGATGTTACAAGGCTCAAGATTGTTGAGGTATTGGGCAAAAGACCAGACCAGCTTCATTTGGGCTTGTTGAAGCAATTGAAGTCTACAAAGACAATCACCACTGAACTGAAAAGCAGGGTCGAGAGCAAGATCACGTCGCTACAGAATGTCTTGTCAGAGCCGGCCAGAAGATTCAATGACGCTGACGATATATTGGGAGACCTGGAGATTTTGAAGAAGAGGAAGTTAGACAGTGTCAAGCCCAAGACAACGGTGGTGAAGATATTTGAAAAGCACCCTAACTGGGTTCCTAAACCATTTGGCGTTGTGTAATGTACGAAGCTTACGAATGAACTGGCTGTAGTCTTTCTATTATGCTATATAATCGGTGAATTCCACGTTATCATTGAACAAACACCGGTGGAGAAGGGGAGACTAAAGACACAAATAAGAAGATCAATCAGACATCCTAGGAAGGTCTAGAAGCGGTCACCGGCTTACTCGAAGGGTTCTAAGTGTAAGCTACCGAGGAAACTGCGAATGTTATGGTAGATTTCATCACCTTGAACTTCTCTGAGCCATCATTTCCCCTCCAAATCACCGACTGTTCAACGGGCAAAAAGCCATGGAAAACAACCACCGATCGTGCAGTAATTGCGTTACAACACGTACTAGTCCTCTCTGTAGGTCGACATGTTAGTAAATCGTCACTCCGCTGCGGAAGACTCCCCAAAGCAAGGACAAGGCAAGAAAGAAGGATCAGAGGTGTTTGGTTACTGGCAAGTAAAAAGTCCTAGAACCCGTATTAGGCTGCTTGAACAACCCACGAGGTAAAAAGACGTGTTAGCCTCCCGTGTCGTCATGGTCGAAGTCGGACTGGGAAAGAAGGAACAACGTTATCATCAGTAAGTGGTGCTCTTAGCCCTGCCACCAGCTTGGGAAAGACATGAGGGATCACGTACAGTATAAGCAGGCGCACTGCCCAGGCCAATGGGGAAACACTCAGTGGCCAAAGACGGTGCTGTTTAGTGGGCCTTGAAGGTAGTTGAAGAGGTTAGAGGAAGTGGGAAAATTTTTCTTGTTTTAAAGATTGTGGTGTACGGGTGTTTGCGAATTCGCGAAGTCTCAGTGGCTGGGGAACACTTAGGGCTGGGTACTATTAGCACTTTAAATAGGGATCCTGTGGTGAAAAAAGCACAGTAAGCAAGGTATGAGCCGTGCCCATCTGAGTATGTAATTACACTAATTTTGGTCACCACAGCGGCGAGAGATCACACATATAAGCCCGTTTTGCGCTCCCTGCACTAGCCACAATGTTCGCGCTTTTCACCAGCCACAATGTGGCTAATGCGACCCACATCACCAAAGTAGTTGAGGGCTCTCCACTAGTTTGTGTAATGTCATCTTCTCTCGCAAGAGAAGAAAGGGCTCTTAGTGGACCATCCAGAAGTCCTAAAGAGACACTCACACGTGAAGCACCACACTGGGATCACAACACACAGAATGTCTAGAGACAAGGGGATTATTGTTGACAGAGAGCTATCGCACACGACGTATAAGGGCATCAACGCCACACTGCTCATTGAGAAGATCGTGCGAGAACGTGTGTTCGACTCTCTCTACTACAAACAGTACTGCTTCCGTTGTAATGCGAGCACGATCCTCGACCGAGCCGTGGAGCTGACGTGTTGTGGCTCGTTCGAACAGTCCGGCAGACCTCTGCCGTTTGTGTGTCTGCTGGTGAAGCTCGTTCAGCTGGCTCCACAGAGGGAGATCATCGAGTTCTACATCGAGCAAGAGAGATTCAAGTACCTTCGACTGCTGGGGCTGGTGTATGCCCGTGTCGTGTATAGGGACGCCTCACTGTTAGTACCGCACCTGAAGGACTACCGTAAAGTGAGGCTGTTCGAGCACGACGCTTGGAGTCTGAGCCATGTGGATGAGGTCGTTGACCGACTGCTGACTGATGACTTCTTCATCGGGCTGAAACTGACGTATATGGACAAGCACGAGGAGTAATCTACGGGGTGAGTAACACATTCTAATGTACATTTGAGTCATAATAACGATCGTAAAACCACACTGCGAAGCACCAGTAGCCCCGTTAGCAAACAGAAGTGTGGGATGCACTCACAGTGCTCTTCTCACCCTCTTATTACTCTGAGCCTGGGCCTCTGCCTTTCTCTTCTTCGACGGAGCTCCAACGGAGTGGCTCGTCGAGTCCTGGAGAAGAAGGTCCAGGTTGATGGCGTCAGGGAGGTGCACCTGGCGCACGTTGTTTCCTCTGATATTGATGAAGTCCACGGCTATCGGGTCCCTGTGGCGTATGGTCATCTTGACCTTCTTCAGTGTGATGTTCATCGTTGGCGACACCGTGACGATGGTGCCCTGGACGACCGTGCCGTTCTTGAGCTCCACGGTGACGGTCTCGTTCGTGAGCTTCATCAGAAAGCGTACGAGTTTCATTTCCAGTGGTTTCCAAGCTTGAGCCTCGCAAAACCCCACCTCGTTAGTTGTTTATACTGTCGAGCTTGTGGCTCTTGGAGAAATTCGCGTGGGCGCGATGCCGCGAACTCGTTCGATGAGCTTCGCTGGGCCGAGCTCTTCAACAAACGTCTCTTAGAGAGCTGCTAGACCCTCTGAGAGTGGCTGTTAACGCACAATGAGCTCTATTGAAGACACGAAGAGACAGGTGGCGAGAGACGAGGACGACGAGCCAGATGAGTGGTAAGTAGAGGCTCGTGACGGTCTACTAGAGCACGGGGACTAATATAAACGCATTAGGGACAAGAGAATAAACAAAACAGGGTGTGCTGGTGAGTTCCACTGCTATGCATGACGACAACGTGTGATGAACTAACACCGTCGCAGAGGAGAACCTGAAACTGACTCTGTGTCACGCCGACACAGGCGACTGGAGACAGTGCACAAAGGAAGTAAGTAGCTCGTGTGATGCGACTCCAAGTCCCAAGCTAACCAGTAACAGATGGAGGCATTCAAGCAGTGCTGGGCACAGAACCAGAACAACTTGAGGACCTCCACGGTCGACGCCGAGGAGAAGTAGTGGGTTGGTGTTGGTGGAGTGGAAAGTAGGCCTGTACATACTCAATGTCCTCAGCCGTGGACACAGCTAAATAACAACAGACAGATAAATAACAACAAACAGCTAAATAGACAGCAAACAGATATTAGATATCAACAGAACCCAGCGAGTAGAATAGAACTTATATCAGGACCCTTGCCTATAGGTGCTCCTCAGATACAAAATGTCCCGATCGGGAAAACCGCCGGAATAGGAAACCGGAGATGGCGGCCCTCGAATTTTTTTTAACGGGCTTCTCTCTCTTACTGAGAGGCTCCTAATACCACCACAGCTCCACAACTAAGGCTCCCTCACACACAAAAAGCCATGTCACTGAAGACGACGTACGCCTCGACCGAGATCACGCCCTACTACGTCGGTGGAGCGCTCGCCTCGCTCTCACTGGACGGCTCGCTCCTCGCAACAGCCGTCATCGAAGACATCATCATCACAGACCTCACAACCAACGCCATCATCCACAGCCTCGACGGCGACGGCGAGCCCGTCACGTGCCTACAGCTCACGCCGGACGGTGCCTACCTGGGCGTTGTTTCCCAGAGCCAGCAGCTGCGCGTGTTCTCTGTCGCTAGCGGCCAGTGTGTTAAGCAGCACAGACTACCATCGCCAGCCTATGTGTGTGCTGCTGACGCCACATCTACGCTGTTTGCGCTCGGGTGTGCTGACGGCGGTGTGATAGTGTACGACATTGAGAACGGCTTCGTCACGCACTCGCTCAAGGGCCACGGAACGACGGTGTCTGCGCTGTGTTTCCACGGCGTGCTCAACTCTTCCAAGTGGGTGCTTGCTTCTGGTGATACGCACGGCCTGATCAAGGTGTGGGACCTCGTCAAGAGGAAGGCCCAGGCCACGCTCAACGAGCACTCCAACGCGGTGAGAGGGCTCGCGTTCCAGGACTCGGTGCTCGTCTCTGGTGGCCGTGACGACGTGCTCATCGTGTGGGACACAAGACAGTGGAAGGCCAAGAAGATCATCTCTGCGCAGCAGCAGGTCGAGGCCGTTGGTTTCCTCGACGACTCAGACTCGAACACGGTGTACACAGCCGGAGGAGACGCCGTCCTCAAGGTGTGGGACCTCTCCACGTCCAAACTCGTCACATCCACTAAGCAGCCACTGGAGGAGCTGCTCATCATCGGAGTGCTGCCCACGGACCACCAGACGAAGTTCGTCGTGTTCAGCGACCAGACACTCGTCGAGATCGATATAACAGGCGTGGAGGAGGGCATGGACATCCCCGTGGAGAGAAAGCTCGCTGGTAACCACGGCACAATCGCTGACATGCGCTACTGTGGTCCCCATCGCACGCTTCTTGCGCTCGCTACGAACTCTCCAGCTCTGCGTGTAGTGGACCCGGTGAATACTCCGCTGGACGTCACCATCCTGGAGGGCCACACAGACCTGCTGAACGCTGTTGATGCCTCGCTGGACGGTCTGTGGGTTGCGACGGCAGCGAAGGATAACGAGGCCCGTCTCTGGCACTGGAATGACGAAGATGAGGCTTTCGAGCAATACTGTGTTTTCCAAGGACACTCCGCTTCTGTAACTGCTGTTGCGATCCAGAAGTCCTTCGAGGGCTCACCAAAGTTCATCCTAACAGCCTCGTCTGATCTCACTGTTAAGAAGTGGAAAGTGCCAAAGACCAAGGACATCACGGAATTACCAGTGGTGATCAAGACCTCGGAATACACCAGAAGAGCACACGACAAGGACATAAACGGTCTGGATATCTCGCCCAACGATCAGTACTTCGCTACCGCATCTTACGATAAGACCGGTAAAGTGTGGGACCTGGACTCTGGTGAAACAGTCGGTGTCCTGAAAGGACATAAGCGTGGCCTCTGGGACGTCCGCTTTAGTGTCTATGACAAGTCCTTGATCACTTCCTCGGGTGATAAGACTATGAAACAGTGGTCACTAACGGATTTCTCTTGTATGAAGACCTTCGAAGGCCACACCAATGCCGTTCAAAGAGCTCAGTTCCTCAATGGTGCAAAGCAGGTGATATCCACAGGTGCAGACAACCTGATCAAGATCTGGGATATCACCACTGGTGAGTGTGTTCAGACTCTGGACAAGCATGCCAACAGAATTTGGGCGCTGGTCACTAAGGACGACGGAGCTGAGTTCATTACTGCTGATGCTGACGGTGTTTTCCAGCTGTGGGTCGACAACACAGAGGAGGCCAACAGAGAAGAAGAGGAAGCTGCTAAGCTGAGGGTCGAGCAAGAGCAGTCACTGCAAAACTACATCCACGCCGGTAGATGGGGCGAGGCTTTCCTTCTGGCGTTGACATTAGATCAGCCTATGAGATTGTACAACGTGCTCAAGAGCTCTATTGGCTCCATTCCACTTGGCGACGAGACTGCTGTGCTCGGTGATGAGCTGGATTCAGTGGTAAAAACACTCAACAACGACCAGATACTGCTTCTGTTCAAAAGAGCCAGAACGTGGAATGTCAATGCCCGCTTCTTCCAAGTCGCACAGAGGCTGATTAGAGCACTGCTGCAGTCGTTCGAAGCTGAGAGGCTGATTGAGGTTCCAGGCCTGATGCAGTACATTGACTCTCTGATTCCATACAACGAGCGTCACTACACTCGCGTTGACGGGCTGATAGAGCAGAGCTTCATCCTGGATTTCTCGCTGAACGAGATGTCCAAGATCTGAGCACTCAATATATATTACAGCATTATATACTATCCCCTGTAGACCAAGTCGGAGATGCTGGAAATGCTCTCGAGCGAGCTTGGGAGCGTCTGCTTGGCCTCTGCGAGCTCGAGCTTGAACTGCTCCTTGACCTCTCTCAGCAGCTCCGGCTTGAGCAGCAGCTCGATGCCCATGAAAGCGAGAGCCTCGCCAGTGACCACGGCCGAGTCGAAGTTCTCTCTGAGCCCAGCAGCAGCAGTGAACCCCTTCGAGTGCGGAACGGGGTTCCCCTCCCCCTTCACTACGAACATTGGGTGTAGAGAGGGCATCTCCCAGGAGAGATTTCCCTGGTCGGTGGACGCACCGAGAAAACCGTCTCGCTTAGCGTCCACGGCCGGGGGAAGCTCCTGGCCCAGCACACCGTTCATATACGCCGTGTAACGCTCAGCAAGCACGTCGTTACACAGCATGTTGTTGTAGCCTACGTCGCCCACGATCTTGTATTTGCAACCCGTCGCCAGCGCTGCGGCCCTGACGCAGTTCATGACCTTCTCTTCGAGGAGCTGTCTTCTGCCCAGAGTCGGCGCACGCACGCTTATCTTCGCACTCGAGAAGCCCGTGATGATGTTGGGCGCAGCTCCGCCGTCGACGATGTTGTACTGGACGATGTCCTTCGCCATCAGCTGCTGTCTCAGCACAGACACGCCGTTGATCATCAGCACCATCGCGTCCAGCGCGTTCACGCCCTCCCACGGCGCAGCAGCAGCGTGGGCCTCTTTCCCGTAGAACTCGACCCTGAAGCTCGTGATCGCCGTCGTGAAGGCGTACACGCTCGCGTACTGAAGCCCGTGGCCCATCATGGTGACGTCCACGCCCTTGTAGGCCCCGGCGTCGAGCAGCTTGATCTTTCCACCGCCGTGCTCCTCGGCCGGGGTCCCGAACAGCTTGACGGTGCCGGCGATGTTGAACTTCTTCATGGCCAGGGAGGACGCCACCGCAGCGACGAGCCCACACGCAGCGATGAGGTTGTGGCCACACGCGTGGCCGATGTCTGGTAGCGCATCGAACTCGGCGTTGTAGGAGATCACCGGCGAGGTGTCGCTCGCGTTGTGGGCGAAGGTACACTCAAAGGCCGTGTCGATGTCGTAGGCGCCCTTCACAACACTCCACCCGTGCTGTGCGGCCATGAAGTCGGTGAGGGTCTTGTGCGCAAACGTCTCGTGATAACCGAGCTCGGGGTGCTCCCAGATCGCATGCTGTGCGTTGTAGATCTCTGTGCTGAGGCTGCTGATTTCGGCCTTGACGAAGGCCAGGATCTCCTCTGGTAGCAGCTCCATTGTGGTTGGCCTTTTGTAGATCTTAGGGGGATTAGACGGGGGAAATAGGGGCTTCTCTGGGTTTTCCAGCTGATAGAGGGTCTCGGGAATATCCGTGTCCCGCGATCCGGGGCGGCCTCCGCATTCGGAACCAACTCCGGGGACTACGCCGTGGTAAACTAAAAAAACATGCACTTTAAACTTCTATTTAATGAAAACCCGAAAAGCAACAAATCCGAAAAAAGATATTCAAACGAATAACCAAAAGACGTACAAGCAAATGTAGATTAATTGAAGCAAGAGCTGTCTAGCTCTTTTCTATTCAAGACTTCTGCTCAACAACGGTCTCGTCCAGCACGACCGGCACATCAATGGCTCCAGCATTCCACTCCTCGAGCTCCAACTGGTGTTCTCTCTCAATGGCGTACTTGACAGCCTCCAACACGTTTTCACAGGTGTGCTTTGGCTTGTACTTTGGAACAGTGCCCTCTTGGTAAACACCGGTCTTGACCAAAATCGAGTGCCAGGATGTGTCGTGGGAGTTGGCGAATCTGATATCGGACTCTGGGGTATCGCCGACAAAGTAGACTGTGGAGGCCGGTGGAAGATCCAGTGTCAGTTGCGATAACTTCTGGATGTTCAGTGGCTCGTCCTCAGAGTCGCTGTCGGAGTCACTCTCAGACTCGGAGAAGACAGAGTTGCCAGAACCCTGTAGCTTCTCAACGTGTTCTTCCAACACGTCTTTTCTCCAATGTGTGAGCACCTTGTTGGCGTATCTAAACGTACCACGCTGTGGCTTACCGAATCTGGTGACTTGCAACTCCATACCGGTGTGTTCTCTGTACAGGGCCGCAATCGACACTTGCAGGGCACCCATACCGTATCTCGAGAGACCGTAGTCGGTGGCCCAGACGAAGTCCGAGTGGGCGAAGTAGATACCAGGGCCCTCGTCGTACGTCTTCGAGGCGGTGCCCATGACACCGTTCTTCGACAGCAGCAGCTCGAGGATGATCTGCTGGTCCGCAGCCCAGTTTCTCGAGTCGGCGAACACCAGGATGGCGTCGATGGAGATCTTGGAGAAGTCGTGGTCCTGGGCCACCGCGAGCTCCTCGTCGGTGAGCTTGTGGTACGGGGAGACGGCCGGGTTCCACTTCATGATGTCCAGCGGGGTCACCACCTTCTCGAAGCCGTACCCTTCGGCGACCTTTCTGCACGCGTCGCCGACGCCGCCCACAACGAGCACCGTCTTGTGCACGTCGACGAGGTCCTTCATCGGGGTGTGGCCCTGGATGACCTGGTCCTCTGTGACCTCGATGTCGAGGCGCTCGCTCAGCTCCTTGCATCTCGCAGACTCCGAGCGGCCGCCTCCGTTCGTCACGAAGATGTAC
The DNA here is from genome assembly GCA_003708295.3 of Petasospora mycetangii. Classification (NCBI taxonomy): domain Eukaryota; kingdom Fungi; phylum Ascomycota; class Saccharomycetes; order Phaffomycetales; family Wickerhamomycetaceae; genus Petasospora; species Petasospora mycetangii. Next base: position 907,690 of record PPNU03000004.1, read on the forward strand.
GGCACCTTGATGTTGTACTTGTTCTCGCCGTTGAGCATCTTGAGCGCCTCCTTGGCCTCCGGGATCGTCTCGGGGCCCCTCACGATCACGCCGTCGATGTCGAAGGCGAACGCGTACGACGCAACACGGTGGTGGTCGACGACGGTCTTCTTGTGGCGGATGGACCCGCCGCGTGAGAGGTGCGTGTTCGACCGGGAGCGGCCCGTGGTGAGCGGCGTCAGCTGCGTGAGCTGGGTGAGGTCCTTGTGGGAGTTCTTCGCAGAGCCGAGCCTGGAGCTGGACGAGTGCGCCCACTGGTCCGTCAGCGACAGCGACGAGACCCTGTTCTTTCTGGTGAGCGGCTTGAGCTCATCGATGCCGTCGTTGTTGAGGTAAGACGACGAGGCGGTCTTCGGGATGGCGGGCGAGGCCGCCGGGGTGGTCTTTGTGGAGGTCGCCGTGGACTTGTTTTGCGAATCGAACGACATGGTGGGTGGTGTTAAGCGATGAGCAGGAGCAAGCAAATCGGGGCGGGGGCGGACGCTTTTATAGCTGGGTGGGTCGATTGTGGCAGTTTAAGTGGCATAATGGGTGTGACGTAATTTGGCGCACGCTAGCCTTTTTAGTGCGATTACGTCAGGCTGTGTTTTGTGTCGCTGCGCCAAATACGTCACGCGGCAGGGGCTGCTTACCGGATGCGGCAGTGGCGCAGGGTTGTTTGTTCTGGAACTCGCGCCAGAGACGGTACGCGCACGGCTCGCGTGCCTCAGATCAGTGGCACGCAGCGCCAATTGGCGCAACTCCCGCAAGCGTTCCATGTGTGCTCACCACTGATTAGACTACTTGATGTTTAGCTTTTTGCTACGGCAAGTTAGCTACTGGCGTATTATGTACTGGCGTATTACTGGCGTGTGGTTTAGTTTAAGCGTTCGTGTGTGAGAAATCCCCTACACCACAAACGGAACGAGCACCGCCTTGTGCGAGCCATATCTAGCATTCTTCTTCTGGGCCCAGATGTACATCTGCCCAGCACCGACTAGCATGAACACGAGCGAGAACCAGTTCGGGTTCATCAGGAACACCGTGATCCACGAGTAGATCTCGAAGGTGTAGTTTGGCGCAATGAACACCTCGAAGAAGCCACCGGCTGGAGGCTTGCGGGCCTTGCCCATTCTGATGCTCTTATCACCAAGCAGTCTCAGTTGCACGTGGGACACAAGGTTGAAGAATTGGCAGAAGCACCAGAAGTTAAATAAGTACTGCGTGGTGTTCTTTGCCTCTGGCGTCCAGCCCGGGATGGTGAAGTTGCCGTAGCCACCGTACATGAGTGCTAGAGACGAACCCAGAACCCAGTAGTGACCGCAATTCTTGAACAGGTTGAACAATGGCATCGTCGACGACGCAAACTTGTGCACAAACACGTTCTCAAACTCACGCTTGGCGTAGTGGAACAGCTGCATCTTCCACAACAGATCGTACTCAGCTGGAGAGCCAAACAAGTTATAGGCCAGGTAATGAGCAATCAGTGGGCCAATGTACTCGATGATGTAGACGGTTCTCCACCCGATCTGCGGACCGAGATCTTTCAATTGCACTTGGCCCTCGCTCGCATTCAGCAGGTCCACAGTGGACGTGATGACCTTCTTCTCATTGTTCGTCACTCTGATTCTGTGAACGGATAGGTTCTTGTTGCGTTTAGACACCTGGTCGATGAACTTTTCAAACGTCTCGACGTTGTCGTAGGTGTCGGACTTGATGGTCTTGGAGCGGGAGTTGACGGTGATTTGAACCATGGTTGTGTACAAACTGCTCAATTGGGTAGCAAGCTCGTTTCTTTCCACTCTTTTCGTACACTTTGAGCCCAAACAACGCCCATAAACAAAGAGCCCTCATCACCCGAAAGCAAAGAAAAAGATCGCATTCGCGAAAACACGCATCGTGGTGTCCGGGTGTCTTGATCGTGAAACCCGAGCCGCGAATCCGATCAACACTGCTTAACCCTGCGCTTTAACCCCTTGGAAATCTACCAGCAGCTCCTATCGAGTGGTGATAACCCTGGTAAAACAGTGGTAAAAGCAGGCACGGCAGTAATACATAGACCAATAGACCCCAATGGCGAATCACGTTGCGAGGAACCCACGGGTGCGGCATTAATCACTGCAAGGCTCCGTCACCAGCACTCAGAAAACAGCGATAGGCTGATCTTTCCGTAACCAGAGCCTCTGCTCCCCTTGTCCGATCGATGGCGCCACTCCTAGGCTCGTAGCAGATCAGTGGAACACACTGATCGGGTCCGCACACTTTCAATCCCAGGAGATGAGACTGGGCCCTTCTGTATGAGAAAGCACAGCCTCTTTGCTTGCCCACTATGTGTGCTATATTCAAGCTCGTGCACCTCTTGGAGGTTGCTGGTGTGCACAGTAACTCTCAGAGCTCTAAGAGAGCACAGACACGTATCGTATTGATATTGGGCGATGAGGTCATCAAGAACTGTTCTCCTTTGGCTCGAACATCTCATCCTGATGCGCTCAAAGAGTAATTCCTATCATAGCATCCTTCTTTTGGATGGATGCCACCGCCAAATTCAAGTGGTTAAGAACGAACCTCAAAGATATATACTATTTAGAAACGTCTCATGATAGATCAAACAATATAATCGAATAAGTAGGTGGCTGATGCATGCTTGTGCGCTTATTTCCGGTTTTGTGTAGCCCTCTATTCTTAGGCATTATAGGGGTAGTTCATCTGATTTTAAGTATATATAAAATAGAGGAGTACTAATGAAGTTCCTGGTGACACTATTGACTACTCTCTTCGCCCCTACCCATGCTGGCCATGTCTTTACGTTGAATCACACATTGATTGCAGCACAGCACCCATCTGTTGAAGAACTCAGCAAGTTCATTAACACCAGATTTGAGGTAAGCTTCCTCAAGTGCTTGGGTATGGGTTTTGGAATGCTATCAGAAACAGACCTCCACTTTTTGGAATCGTTGGATGTTGTTGAAGGTGTGTATGAAGACCAGCCAGTGTTCCTCTCTGATGCCGACTTTCCAGGAGCCATGCCATCACCACTGAACATCAACTACTGGAGCACACACTACAGAGCCCAGAGAGCCGAGCCTAACTACTCACCGGTGAATAGGACTATAAGGACACAGAGAAATGCCCCAGATCATTTGGTTCGCCTTACATCCCGCAAAGCGTGGAAAGACATCGAGGACCGCACGTACTACTACGATGCCACTGGTGCGGGGGTGAGTGTATACCTCTTAGACAATGGAGTCGATGCTGCAAACGAGGAGTTTGAAGGCCGTGTTTTACCTGGCTTGGACATTGCCCCAACCACTCACAAAGGTCCCATGCTGAACCACGGGACTCACGTTGCCGGCCTTATCTGCTCCAAGACCTACGGTGTTGCTAAGAACGCAACTGTTGTGGACGTCAGAGTTGCAGATTCGTATGGTGTTTCTCTATTATCGCACGTTTTGGCAGGCTTGGACTTTGTGATTCGGGATCACGATGCTGGAAAACCGGCTGTGGTCAACCTCTCTTTATCCACAAAGGCACAGTCACCACGGGCGCTCACACCGTTGTTGAAAGCTGTGGAGATGGTCAACGGCATTCCTGGAGTCGTCGCAGTTACATCTCTGGGTAATCTCCAGTCGTCGATCGAGTTTATAGCTCCCGCAGCACTGGAGAAGGCCATCGTCGCTGGAGCCTCTGACACCCACAGAGAGCTCATGGCCGCATTCACCAACCACCTCTCCGCACAGAGCACCGAGTTCTACGTGTTTGCTCCTGGAGTTGATGTCCACAGCGTAGGCCCAGGAGCCCCCTCTGTGATGTCAGGCTCGTCCAACGCTGCGGCGTTGACCAGTGGTGTCGCACTGTTGTACTTGGAGAAGGGCGTGCCCTCAGCTGATATAGGCCAGGTTCTCGTAGCCAAGTCTACGAAAGGGTTGCTAGGAGTGTCTCTCCGGTTCCGTGCGACGCCCAACAGGCTCCTCTACGTGGGCCGTGGCTAGATCAATAGATGGCTAGATCAATATAGTGTACATTATAAGTTGAGCAGAAGCAGTAGAAGTAGTCTAAGCAGTAGTCTAAGCAGAGAAGCAGCTAAGCAGTATTAATGTACATTATCTAACTAAGCAGTAGCCTTAAACCATACTAGCAGTAGTCTTAAGTAGTAGAAGCAGCAGCAGTAAAAGCACCTAAGCCGTCGTCGTCAGCTTGGCCGAGAGCTCGAGCTGCGTCTTCACGGCCGAGGCCAGGTACTCGACCATGAGCGTGTCCTGGACGTGCGTGGAGAAGACCTTCTCGACGTGCTCCGGGTTGAGCTTCTTGATGTTGGTGTCCAGGTTGGCCAGCAGCAGTCTCGCGAGCTGGTCGTCGCCCTCGATCTCGCCCAAGATAACGCCGTCCACGTACGCAACCGTCGCGTCCAGCAGCGCATCGAGCTTGTTGAGCGACGCGACCGTGGTGTTGAGGTCGACGGCGTCCTTCTCGAGCTGGGCGGGCTCCTCCGCGTACACGGCCTGCGACGCGTACTGCAGCACGGCCCTCTCCTCGGTGGAGTAGCGGACCTCGTTGGCGATCGGCGTGAACACGTAGGACGCGCCCTTGTCGAGCCTGAGCTGCGCAGCGGTGGAGCCCTGGGCGCCGATGCCCGAGCCGACGTAGGCGCTGATTTTGGGCATGGCCGTGAGCTGCTCGCCCACGGAGCTGAGCGTGAGGTGCACGGCCTGGTGGGGGAAGGTGGAGTCCGGCCCGTGCGAGTAGAGGTCGTGGACGAGCGCCGTGAAGGAGTCGATCTCGTCGCTGGTGGAGAACCAGCCCAGCACCTGGTCGCGCGGGTGCGCACGCTTGTGGAGGTGGTAGAGTGTTCTGTGGTGGCCCTCCTCGATCACGAGCGAGTCGTCCTCGTCCTGCACGTGGTGGGGCACGACGAAGGCGTCTCTGACCTCGAGCTCGGCGCCGTCGTCGGAGCGTGAGCCCACCAGCGTACCCAGCACACGCTCTTGCGAGCGGAGGGAGAACTCCAGCAGCTGGAAGAGCGCTGCTGCCTGGATGACGACGCGCACTGGCGCGATGGACGCGCCCATGGACGCGAGCACGTTCGGTCTGACGATCTGGATGTCGGACATGTTCGTTGCGGTGGTGGGCGTGTGGGTTGTGGGACATAAAGCTCATCTTCATCAACTTTTTTCACTTGTCGCGCGATGGGGGCGCGGGTTCCCGATCGGGCAATCGCGTTAATTGGGCTGTATATATGGGCGGCGCCCCCCGATCTCCGCGAAACCCGCTAAACGCCGTCCTCCGCCCGATATATTTACAGGTGGGTACTAACTCCCAGAACCACCACGGAAGAGCCGGTATCCACTACAAGGGCTAGCCGTGTGTGAGCCTCCTGGTGCCTAGAGAAGTGCCTTCCGCTTAGTGAGCCTGTTCCCTTTCCGTCGACCGTTTTCGCCGTCTCCATCACGACAAGATAAGCAATGTTCCCTCACGGTGCTCGCCTCATGAGCACGGCAACGCCTAAGCCGAGGATGTCGAGACTCGCCAGGCTCTCGTTGTACACAGGTGGGGCCCTCTGTGGGCTCTACGCAGCCGACTCGCTCCTCTGGGACGGCACAGGCAGGCGTACGGCCCGGTCCCTCGTTGTGCTCTCGACCATTGGTATCGACTACAAGCTCAACTTCAACAAGAACGCCGACACACAGGCGCTGCAGAAGCGGAACGCCGACCGACTCTTCAAGCTGCTGAACGACAACAAGGGCCTCTACATCAAGTTCGGCCAGAACCTGGCGAACCAGGCCAGCGTCTTGCCCAAGCCGTTCCAGGAACAGTTCGCCAGGCTGTACGACTCCGCTGCGACGGACCCGTGGGAAGAGGTCGAGGCCATCCTGAAGGAGAGCATGGGCGAGAACTACCAGGACAACTTCACGTCCTTCGATAGGGAGCCCATCGCGTCTGCGAGCATCGCCCAGGTCCACCGTGCGCAGCTGGTCAACGGTGATGATGTCGCTGTTAAGGTGCAGCATTACTACATTGGGAAGCAGATCGACGCTGACCTGTGGACGTACAGAACGTTCATCAACCTGTTCTCGTGGGCGTTCGAGATCCCGTTCGGGTTCATGGGCCAGTACATCAGCGAGCGTTTGAAAGAGGAGGTCGACTTCAACATCGAGCTGAACAACGGTACCAAGACCGAGGCCCTGATCCAGAGCGACCCGTACCTCAAGTCCAAGGTGCACGTTCCGCACGTCTACAGAGAGCTCAGCTCCAAGCGAGTGCTCGTTGCTGAGTGGTGTGAGGGTGAGCCTCTGTTCCGCTACGAAGAGCTCAACAAGACCTACGACACCAAAGAAATCATGAAGGTGTACCTGACTCTGTTCTCCAAGATGATCTTCCAGTGGGGGTTTGTCCACTCTGACCCACACCCTGGAAACTTACTGGTGCGTCACACCCCAGCTGGAAAGCAGCAGCTGGTTCTGCTTGATCACGGCCTGTACGTTTCCTTCTCTGAACAGCTGCGTCACCAGTACTGTACTCTGTGGAAGGCACTGTTCGAGCTGGACCAGACCACCTTGAAGAAGATCGCCCTATCGTGGGGTATCGCCAACGAGCAGTCCGACATGTTCGGCTCGTTTGCGCTGCTCAAGCCGTACCACAACTCTGGAAAGAAGCTGTCCAAGATGACGAGATTCCAGAGAGACGAGTACATGCGCGATAAGTTCAAGAACTTCTTTGCCAACACCGAGAAGTTCCCCTTGGAGATGATCTTCCTCGGCCGTACCATGCGAATGCTCCAGACCCTGAACCAGAAGTACCGCTCGCCTGTGAACAGAATCAACCTGTTCACCAGAGAGGCTGTGAACGGATTCTACCTCAACCCTCCAGAGAAGCACCTGGCGTCCATAACGAGAACTACACGGGCCATCAGATACGCTGCTTTCATGCTCACCATGACCCTCTCCGACATCGTTTTCCAGGTGACGAGATTCTCCAATTGGCTGCTGGGCACCAAGAGCATCGAGGACGTGCTGCAGGAGCAGATGAACACGCAGATGAAGGAGATGGGTGTTGAGAACCCGGACAACATCGACCTCATCAACGGATGATAGCCAATAAATGTACATAGTGGAATAGCTGTACTCCTCACCGTATTATATCATATATGTCACGTGACCCAGTTCCGCGAAAGGGAAAACGCGAACGCGACGCGTAAGAAAGAACCACCTCAACAACCAACACCAACAAGTACCAACACCAACAACCACCACTCACCACTCGCTACCCACTCGCTATGTTCCACTCGGAGTCGCTGCTCACGCGGGAGGGCCCGCTCGCACAGGTGTGGCTCGCGGCCAACCTCGAGCGCAAGCTCTCCAAGACACAGTTTCTCCAGTCCAACATCGCCCAGTCCACCCAGGCCATTGTAAACGCCACGACCCAGTCCGACTCCGAGACGCTCGCTCTCAGACTCAGTGGGCAGCTCCTCTACGGCGTCGTGCGCATCTACTCCCGCAAGGCCAAGTACCTGCTCGACGACGTGTCCGATGCTCTGCTGAAGATCAAGTCCACCTTCAAGGCCTCCACCAGCGCCATCACGCTGCCCGTGAGCGCGACGATTGTGTCCATGAACCAGCTGATTCTCCAGGATACGGTCACCCAGGGAGACCTGCTCTACCAGGAGCCCCTCGTGTTCGACGACGAGCCACACAGAGGCTTCTTCCACAATGTGTCCCACGACGCTGACGAGTCCATCGAGATGCCCCGCAACCGGTTCGGCGACGAGCTCGACGAGCTCCCGCACGACGACGGTGTTGAGATTGAGCTGAACTTTGACCTTGACGAGGACGAGAGCGAGCGTGTCGACTTCCACGACGACTCCGTTGAAGTGGGCCGTGCTGTGGACGACGCTAACCTCTCGCAGGTGCTGAACGAGTCAACGCAGGGAATCGACCTGGGCTTTGACAACTTCGACGAGCCTTTGGAGACGATCGACGAGATAGAGCCACAGACACAGCTCATTGAGCCACCGAAGCAGAAGAAGAGACGCACGGTGTCCCAGCAGCTCGGCAAGAAGATCATAAACGACCGCAGCATCGAGCTGGAGGTGTCGTTCTTCTCTGATGCGTCGGCCATCACTTCTGCTCCACAGGCATCTACTCTGGAGCACAAGAGAGCGTACATCGACTCGCTGCTCAGTGAAAAGTTCATCAACAAGACACTCGCCGACCGCTTCTTCACGCTCAGGCCAAACAAGCGTGCTAAGACTGTTGAGCCCGAGATCAGATCGCCAGAGCCAGCTCTGCCTGATTTGCTATCCGACAGAGGCGAGTCCGAACACGAGTTCAACGAGTACACTGGGATGGACCTGAACATGGACGATGGGTTCGATTTCGGCGAAGATGAGGTTCTCCCAAATGCTGATGAGTCTCTTGGAGTCATTGAAGAGCGTGTGGACTCCGAGGACGAAGTACAGGACTTCCCACAGACGCAGTCGGGTGTTTCCGAGAACACTGCTGTTGTTGAGAAACACATCAGTGATCTTCTCGAGGTCTCTGAGTCCACCACTTTCACCGAAGTTATCCAGAAGGATACTGGAATGGTGCAACCACTGGCGCACAAGCCGAAGTCTGAAGCTACAAGGGTTTTCTTTGAGCTGTTGGTGCTGGCCACTGGTGATAAAGTTTCTTTGAAGCAGGATGAGCTCTTTGGTGAGATCTCAATTAATGCTGTTGCTGTTTAAGCACTTGTTTGTGTATCATAGGTTTGTATAGTGTTGGATAAGGTCATTTATAATATTACATGTTGGAAAGCCATTACTTATACAAGTAGTACTACATGCGATGGAAAACCGGTTCTTAGCAGGTCATGATTCATGCGAGGAAACCATTAGTTATAGAAGTGCAGAACTACAAGCTGGAAAACCACTATACAGCGTATAGAAAACCACTACGAGTGCGTACTACACGCGGTGAACCCAAAACCATTAAAGCGTTACATATCCCTCTATAGACCCCTCATTGCAGCAGAATGCTCAGCTCGGCCTCGCTTCCCAAGCCAGTCAGGAACTCCTCGACGTTGGTGAGCGTATCCTCCGAGAACAGCCCTCCCTTCGTCGCCCTCAGCCCCTCAACGGCTGCTTCTGCGACGCTCTGTCTCCGGGCTTTCTTCACGCTCCCTCTTCTCTTCTTCTTGGAGATCGCACGCACAGGCGTGAGCGAGCCCACGTCCATGAGCCGAGTCTGCTTCTTCTTCGTCTTGTGTTTCCCACCAGAGCCAGCGTTGGACGCACTGAAGCGTCTCGTCGCGTTCACGTGCAGAGCCTCGTTGGAGACGACGCCCTTGTTTCTGAACGCCGATAACGGCACCTTGCGAGACGAGGACGTCGCCTCGAGCCACGCAGCGTGGTCCATCGCGGACTCGTTCTCCGAGTCCTCGAGCTCAGACATGTTGAGCAGCTCGTCGAGGGTGAACTCCTCGACGGTGCCCGGAACCGGCGTCGAGGGCGGTTTCGGCGGAGCCTTCGTCGGAGTGGAGAGCAGCGACCGTGTGGAGAGCCCGTCAATGATCCCGAACGGCTTCGAGTCCGTCGACCACGTACCGAGCTGGGGCGGTCTCGCGACGATCGACGACGACGAGAGCAGCTCCTGGGCCTTCGCCCCGACCTTCCTCGTCGCTGGCGGGGGCAGCGTGGTGTCCTCGTCGGTGGCCTCGTCGTCGGAGTAGTCGGTGTGCTCGGACTTGTGCTCGTCGTCGCCGTCGCTGAAGAAGTAGTCCCACAGGTACGAGTCGTCGTCGCTGTCCTTGTGCGCGGTCTGCGTGAGCTTCTGCCTGAACGCCGTGTCGTCGAAGAACGGTACGAGGTCGTAGTCGTCCTCCGACTCCGACTCCGCCTCCGACTCCGACTCCGACACAAACTGCAGCGCCTCCTCGTCGGGGTTGATCTCCGCCTTGTGCTTGCGGATGATGTCCTCCACGACGGAGCTTCTCGGCGTCGCGTGCGAGCTCAGCTCGAGCTCGCCACTCGTGTAGTCCTGGAGAATGTTGTCGGCCTCCTCTCGCAGCAGCATGAAGTCGTCCTCGCCCGTGTCGAGCCCGGAGTTGAGCCCGTCGCTGTCCTGCTCGAGCGTCCGCAGCAGCTCGTCTCTGTCGATGTCGGCGTCGGACTCGGAGTCCTCGATGGCGACGATGCCCGTGTCGCCCGTGACGGGGACCTCTCTCTTCAGCGGCGACATCTCGCTGAGCTCCTCGCCGACGTCCTCCTCCTCGAGCAGGATGTTGTCGTGGTTGCCCCAGTCGAAGGAGAAGTTGAGCTCGTCGTTCTTCTTAGAAGAGTGCTGTGGTGGGGTCGCCGACTGGCTCCGCAGGGCCTCGAGCGACCGGGCCTTTCGCTCGGCCGTGAGCTTGACGAAGTCGACGTCTGAGTCGTCCGACGAGCTCGAGTCGTCCGAGTCGTCGTCCTCCTCGCTCGATGTGTTGACGACCCGGGGAGCATGGCTCTTCCACAGCTCCTCGTTTGTGTCCGAGTCGTCGTCGTCATCATCGTCGTCGTCGCTCTCGCTCTGTATAGCCTGGAACTTGCCTCCATAGCCTGTGTTACTGTCATCGCTCTCGAACTCGCTCAGCGACGAGTCCGAGTCGATCAGCGAGAAGCGTCGCTGCTTGGTCTTCCTTCTGGGCAGCACCGTCTTGCCGGGGGCCTTCGCAGACCTTGCGCTCTTGGGCGCGACGTTCTTTCTAGGGCTCTTCATCGCCATTGTGTGTCTGTAGATATGTTAGCATTCATTCTTGGGCCATGATCCACGGCAAAGTGGCACTCACTCGTTCTGTTTTCCTGATTGTTTAGCTGTGTGTTTAGTTCTGTGTGTACTTGTATTCCTGTGTCTCCCTGGCTTAGCTTGGGGTCCGTGTGCTTCTTGTCTTTAGACCAAGAAAGGGAACATGTCTCTTGCTGATAACGTCTGCAGCTGGTGTGCGGGCTGGAAATTCGTGGAGAGACGCTCTACCTGTGTATATGTGGTGCTGGAGGTGTCAATCGCACGTCCAAAAGCGTCCCAAGGGGTACTAATTGGTGTGTTGATGGTCCGATGAGCTCTTTGGCTTGTGCAAGCAACGTGGTAGGGTACTCAGCGGTTGGAGCGGTATATCTCTGTGCTTAGCGGCTTGATCCACGTGCAAATCGGGTGGCGTGGAGTGTGTGCGGTGGAGAGTGTTCTGGGCAAGTTGCAGCTGCGGTTCTGGCGAGCTTAGTGAGTTATTAGTGTGAGACGTGAACTGCGGAGTGGCTCTCCTGCTGTGTTTGTTTTTGGCACAGAAAAATTTTAGAATACCGCAAAGGGTAATTTCCGGGGGTGGGTTAACTATGGCGAAGGCCTCGGAAATTGCAGGCCCCTCATAATACCAGTTGCGTGTAGAGTACTAGATAGCTCAATAGGGTGGTCACGTATGGATGCTTGTGGTGTAGCTGGTGATGTAGTGTGATGCTATATGGTGTATATGATGTATATGTACTATATGTACTATATGTACTTTATGATGTATATGGTGTATATGTAGTACATGTAGTATACCGCGCACACACCCGCACACCACCGATACCCCCACAGAAAGCCAGGTGTACTTCACACCCATCACCACCACCACCACCACCTACAAACCAATCACCATGAGACTCACGCGACACGGGGCTCTCGCCATCCTCGCCGCACTCGCCTCAGCAGACGCCCCACGCGGGGTTGCGCCCTTCGACGCCCACAAGTACGTCCCCGTCGATGGGAAGTGGGCCTGTCTGGGCCACCCCGACATCGTGCTCGACTACGCCCAGATCAACGACGACTACTGCGACTGTCCCGACGGCTCCGACGAGCCCGGCACCCCGGCGTGTGCGAACGGGAAGTTCTGGTGTGCGAACGAGGGCCACGTCGGGCAGTTCATCCCGTCGTCGCTCGTTGGCGATGGCGTGTGCGACTACGACGTGTGCTGCGACGGCTCCGACGAGGAGGGCATCGCCAATTGCGAGAGCATGTGTGCGCAGATGCACACGGAGGCGGAGTTCCACCGCAAGGAGGCGGAGCGGGAGCGGAGGGTCGCCGTCGACAAGACCGCTAAGACGCTGCGTGCTGCTAAGCGGATGCGGACGAAGCTGGAGGAGAAGCTGCGGGTGAGCGAGGCGCTGCTGGGGTTCCACGAGCGGGAGCTCAAGAGGTTTGCGAAGATCGCGGAGGAGAAGGCCGCTAAGCTCGACAAGAGCTACGCTCCGAAGATGCGGGAGCTGAAGCGGGCGAAGGACGAGGCCCTGGCGACGGTGGGTGCGCAGTTCGATGCGCTCATCACCACCGAGAGGAGCCTGAAGACGCTGAAGACGCTCGGGGAGAAGCTCGTCGAGACGTTCAACGCGAACCTCAACGACGGAGCCGTGAAGAAGAGCGTCGAGGACCTCAAGAACCACTTCAGCTTCAACAAGCGGGCGTACGCGGAGTGGCCGCACTTCGAGACCGTGCAGAAGAGGCTCCAGGACGAGCTAAAGGGCGACGTCGGCGCTGTTCACGACAAGTTTGGTGAAGTTAGCGAGGAGCTGGGCGACGCTATAGACAGGAACGAGAAGATGCAGCGCAGGCTCGCCGAGCTGGAGCGGTTCCTCGGGCACGTGAGCGAGAACTACAACCCCAACTTCAACGACCCGAACGTGAAGGAGGTCGTCAACGGCTACCGGGACTACGTGTCGACGAAGGAGGAGTCTGCTGTTGTGGAGGGCCTCGTCGACACCGTCGCTGCGTCTTTCAAGAAGATCAGCGAGGAGTATAAAGCTGCTAAAGATGCGCTCCACAGTGCTGGGCCCGAGATCAGGGCTCCGCTTAAGTCCGCCAAAGCCCGGTCGCTCTTCGAGACGCTCAAGTCACGTGCGCACTTCCTGTGGAACGAGTTCCTGGGCATTGGCCCACCAAAGCGTCTGAAGATGCCCGAGCCGCAGTCGGAGGAGGAGCACGCCGCTCTCATCAAGGAGCTCGAGTCTGAGCGGGCCAAGGAGGCCGAGACGGTGTCGTCGATGAAGAAAGAGCTGGCCAAGAACTACGGCCCGAACGATATCTACAGGGCCATGGACGGTGTTATGGCGTCGTCGCACATCGGCGACTACGACTACGACATGGAGTTCATCGGCGAGGTCCGCCAGAAGGGCGAGAACGGCCACGACGTGCTGATCGGGAAGTTCGACCGTGTTGAGCCTCTGGACGGCGAGGAGGGCGTTGTTGCGTACTACGAGCACGGACACAAGTGCTGGAACGGCCCACACAGACGGGCAGTGGTCAAGGTCGAGTGTGGGGCCGAGCACCAGGTGCTGGGGGTGTCTGAGCCCGAGAAGTGCGAGTACCACTTCAGAATGAAGTCGCCTCTGGGGTGTGTCATTGGCGAGAACGACAAGGTCGCCATTTAGCTACATGTTTCAGGTGTAAATGATTACCAATTTAGTGTATTTCGTAGAAGTGAAGCAGCTTACAAGCCGAGGCCCAAGACGAGCGGAGAGATGATGAGGGCCGTGAGCAGAGAGCCAGACTTCCAGCTGAGGTCCAAGGAAGCAGCAGCACCGGACGAGGTCGAGGTCGAGGCGTTGGAAGCGTTGGAGACGTTGGAGGCGGCGTAGACGACGGCCTGTGTTGGGACGAGGGAGAGAGTGGAGTAGGTCATAGCGAGGGGTGGAGTTTGAGGTTGTTTAAGCGTAAGAAGTAGACGCGAGAGAGAGTGAAGGAGGGAACGGCCGGTATTTAAGTGTTTTGTTGATGGTCGAGGCCCTCGAGCGGTGCGGAAGCCCCGAAGCGCGCCGGAACGCGCCAAAACGCGCCAAATATAGACATTGCCCCTGTCACTGACGCGTCTGTGGCGCACGCTTTCGGCCATTTTCGCAGATTTGCGCTCGTGGGTCTGTTGTCGTGGTGATGCGAAACGTGGGATTGCCTCTTTGGGCGTTGCTCAAAACACGCCTCAGACACTGTTGTGGTAATTGTGGTGACCCTTGTAATGGTGGTAGTAGTTTGAGGCTCGAAGGTGTCACGTTAGTGCTTGGGTCTGCGAAATAGGTCGTGAGCAGGGGCTGCGCTTAGTGGGCACCACAAGCCTTGTCCGGCGTGAGGGCGTGGCCATTGGAAGGTCCAGGGGGCAGTAACAACGCCAGTAACAACATAAGTAGCAACACAAGTAACTACACAAGTAACTACACAAGTAACTACACAAGTAACTACACGTAAACACACGATACGTTGACCCGGCTCACTCTTCTCGCTCTCCCGTGTGGCGTTGAGGTATTAAGTCTAAGAATCAAATCGCCGCACAGACCCCGACACCATCCGGCCTGCGCACGCCGCTTCCCTAATGTAAAGCATGGGAGAGTGGCCGAGTGGTTAAGGCGCCCGCTTCAGGTGCTGGTATCTTCAAAGATGCGCGAGTTCGAACCTCGTCTCTTCCATTAATTTTTTTGCTCCCGCTCTACTTCTACTATTGCATATCCCTACTTCCCTATTTATCACCCTCAGACTAGGCCGTATTCTCAACCATACCAGTGTCGAACACACCGGCTTCTGATCACGCTGTTTGACAGTGTGCCAGCCTCAGTCGCAGAGCAACGCACTACAAAGCTATGACAACAGTAAATTCATCGCATTAAACACCAATTGTGGCCCTCTCCTCTACGACTGTACCAGTGCATACGCCAGTGTCCAGGCCGTTAGGAATGCCGTTAGCGATCTCGCAAAGTTGTCCAGGTAGACGCTCTTTATAGGTGTGATGAAGTACTTTGAGGGCTCGGCTCCGCAGTAGCTGATGACGAACAGTGTGCTGACGATGACGTTTGTGGTGATGAAGAAGGCAAACCCGATCGTCGACTCCAGCTGTAGAATCCCCGCTGAAGTGCCTAGTATCAACGATGTGACGTCGTTGACGTACTGAAGCGTCTGTTTCTCACTGTTAGTTCGCTGTGTTTGGGTGCGCTTTGTGGCCTGTGGAGTCGCTTACCTTCTTATTCGCCTCAATACTGAGTCCGTACTTGACTGTTTCTTCCATCACGGTGTTCCTGGCTTAGGATCGCTTCAGCAGTAGAAGACCACTAGACAGAGCCATGTTCAAGTTGTGGCTCCATCAACAATTCGCGGAACTCTCTACAGGCCCAGCACCGTCTCTGAGAAGAGGGGCTTCCAAGCGGAGTTGGGTTCCCATGAAAACGTACTAGAAACGCTGACTCCGAATGTACATCAATTCCTGCTCAAAATGGCACTAAAACGGATATCATAGGTGCTATTCTGGGCCAGTGCCTAATAGTGGCCCTACCACTGCCATATTGGGCAATACATCATACATATAAGTGTCTACCCAGGGTTTAGATAAGAAACATGAGCTTACTATAAACAAGTTATGCAAATCAGGCACAGGAGGTTTTGACCTTCTTAACACAGCTCAAGGCCTCCTCGCCTCTGGTTCTCTTTTTGGCGATGCTCTGCGAGTTCACACTCTCGACTTTCTCCAGCCACGATGAGTACTCCTCGTTGTTCAGTGCGATCTTGTAGTCCAGTGCGCCCAAGATCCTCATCTCCAGCTGCTTAAGCTCACCCACGGACAGGCCCGAGATCTTGGACCACGCCTTCAGGTTATACGTCGAGTCGAACTGGAACTTGAAGCTCAGTATCAAACACACGAGGAAGGTCTTCTTCGGGCAGTGCAGGTTCTTGTCGTTGTCCATGCGGATCTTATCGCCGAGCTTGTAGATGTAGAAGAGAGCCGCATGGAGAGCAGACATGGAGCAGCGGGAACGACGAAGGATCTCAGTCAGGTATCTCGTGAAAGAGGTGGTCTCGTGCTTGTTATTCCACGTGGACATGACGAACGAAGCGGCGTGGAAGACGTGCTTGTGGACGAGAGTGTTCTTCTCTGCCTGCGACGGTGAAGAGCAGAGGCCTGGCTCGATGGAGCGTGGTGGGGTGATGAGGTAAGCGGTGGAGCCGGTGGGCTTCTTAGAAGCGTGTGTGTTGGATAGCTCCACATCCTGCGGTGACATCATTGTGTTTAAACGGTGCTAAAGGGAACCGGGGTGGTGCTTTAGCGGTCTTCTATAGGTGAATCTTATGCTGGGGAGGCTGGGACGCCGGTGTTTAGTAGACCATGGCTGCGTGTGTGTCTCTGGTGTGTGTGTAGTGCAATTGAACGGGGTAGTGGGAAATAGAGAGAGAGTTGTGTCTCGGGCCGGGGATTGCGGTTAGCTCGGGCAAGGGCTCGGAAGAGGGACGGGTGCGAGTACTCTACGCTTTAAGGCGATACGCTTCAAGGCGACAAAGCTGTCGCTTTCCCACGAAGCACGAGCTGAGAACCAGCCGGACGTCTCCACCTTTTATATCGCCATCTGCGCGATGACTGATAGTGTGGGTCATCTCGGGTGCTCTGACTCACAGCCACTTCCGGGGTGAAATCGCGCGACTTCCGGGGATGCTCCCGGCTGTGGCTCCGGAACCGGCCGGTGGCTCCACCAGTGTGGTACAATGTGGTGACATTGTTGTAACACTGTGGTAACACTGTGGTCCAGTGTGGTCCCACACTGTGGTGTGACTCCTTGTGGGCCCTCACAGTGCGCCAGTCTGGCCCTCACACTAGTCTATCTAGTCACGTGACTGTGCCCCTACCGACCCATCGGACATAACTATCGACAATACCACGGCCTCAACCACACCACGGAGCGCTCTCCCTCCCCAATGAAAGCACTCAGTACGCTCAGACAGTACACCCCACACCCACCGAGGCTCACGTCGCCCGTGGTCTCGTCGCAGCGGTGGGACGGGCTGCCGTTACGGCTCGAGCCCGAGACACAACTACCACAGCTCGAGCTCATCGACAACGCCTACGCCCGGGCCCTCGCGTCGCCCATGAGAGCAGACCGTGTGCTGAGGCTCGTGTCGGTGCCACGTTCGCTGCTCATCAAGTACTCGCTGCTGAGGAACCCAGCTACGAAAGAGCCGTGGCTCGTGCCCAACGTCGACGTCGATGTCCACACCGGCACAGGCTCGGGCTATGGGCCGAACTCGATGGGCCACGTGAAGAAGCTGAGAGGAAGGAAATTTGCGGCCGTTGCCGGGCTGGAGCTGCTCAACACCACGTACAACATCACCACGGTGAAGGACGTGCGGTGGAACGAGGATAACTGGTACGTCGTGCAGGCGTTGTACTTACAAGAGCTGCTGCGAGAGGTGGAAGCTCTAGAAAGCCGGGCCGAGATCGGCGAGAACGACGTCGTCGTAAACTTACAAGACGATGCAGCTGTGAGGCTCGACGGGTCCGTCACACACATCGGCCTGTCCCGGCTGAGGGTCCCGCACCCGTCGTACCAGGAGCTATACGATGCGCTGTGCGAGCTGAGCTGCGATGGGAAAGTCGTCGTATCTAGCGAAAACCGCAGGTTTATTGATATCCTAATCAAGTTCGCTGCGTATCTGGAAAGCAGCTGACTATGTACTAAAGCCTCACCAGCTCCTGCGCCAGGAATGCTCTCTTCATCACGATCCACAGAAATAGCCGGGAGATGTCTCTCCCCGACGACTTGTCGATGAAGTCCATGACGCTGGCCTTGAACTCGGGTATGCTTATGCTCTCCCCGTGTGGTAGCCTCTTCAACGGCAGCGAGGTCTTGTCCGTGTTGAACTGGGACCTTATCGTGTTTGTCTCGTGGTTCCTCATCTCTTGCACGGTCTGGACGAACTCATCGCACGGCGACGCACACTCGTCCACGACTTTCTGGAACGAGTCCATGATGTTCACCTTCCACGTCTCTAAGAAGCCCAATAGATCCTCCCTAGAGTCGACACCAGAGTAGTCCAGCAGCTGGAACATTCTTTCCAGCTGCTTGAGGTCGCCCTCGAGTCTCAGCGTGTGCTCCATCGGAGCACTCCGTAGCGGAGAGCGTGTGGGCTCCTTCCGCACGTCTTCCTCGCGTTCGCTGGAAGTGCTACCACCGCTCGTAGACTCCCTCCTCGTTTGTTTCATGTCCCTTATCATTCTGCGGAGCTCGTAGTACTTATACACGATCTTCGGCGGGTCCCTCTCCAGAAAATCGATATCCTCGGGAACCAGCAGCGTCTGGCCCCGCAGCGTGGACTCGCACCTCGTTCGCCGTACGCTCATTAACACAATAGAGGGTCTAGCGTGTGTTTTAGCCTAATGGTGATCGTCGCTAGAAGTGTCCGTCTACAACGGTGGGCACCCTCCGCGAGTGGCACGCGCAAATGGCAGACACAAGTGGCACGCGCAGATGGCAGATGCTACTGACACGCGCAAATGACAGGTCTATGGGGCGCCGTGTGTGGCCCTACCACGCTTATCAGTGCCAGGGTAGCTGTGTGTGTTTAGTCCCTGTGTTAAGCAGAGGCTCTGTGTGGGTCTGGGTGGCTCCGTGTGTGTAAAATAGCCATTGTCACCGCTTAAACACCTGCCGAAGCTCTCCTACGCTCCTGCGGTGGAGCCCCTGAAAACGCTCATAGCTAAGCTTTATCTCCAGCCCTACTCGCACGGGCCAGGGCTCATACACTGGCGTGTCACTCACTGGCCTCTGTTATCCAGGTCGAAGGCGGATTCTGGCCCGAGACACAATCTGTAATACAGTCTGTGACAACCCACAAATTTTTCACTCACCGGACATAAACAGTCACACAGACAGGCCACAAACACCGCACCGCTTTCCACTGCGGGCCCAGACTCCCCACAGTTTGTCAGTGCGTCTGCTGTGTCAGCTGTCACGGCTTGGCCAATGAGCGGCGCCGCTTTGCTCGGTTTGTCAGCGCGATGAGCCCGATGGAACTCCCCTCACGGGCACGTATAAATACAAGCTGGGGCCTGCAATTCTGGGATTGTAGAGGAGATCTCAGCCCCCACCACAATGGCCAGCTACATAAGACTCCCGCACGTCTCGAGACGCGCTCTCTACGCGCTCACAGCAGCCACCGGTGCTGTCTCAGCCACATACATCGCCAGCACTCGCTCGCCTACGCCTACGCCGCCCGGGAAGCCACTCAGATCGGGCTGGCTCGGGGGAGCTGCTGCCAGCTCGCTTAACGCTGCCCTCGCCGGGTCCCGCTCCAGGGACGACTACCAGAAGGTCTACAACGCTATCGCCGAGCGCATCCGCGAGGACGACGAGTACGACGACTACATCGGGTGGGGCCCCGTGCTGGTGCGCTACGCATGGCACTCGAGCGGGACCTACACTGCTCCGTCGCCGGGGTGTCCCTTCTCTGGGGGCTCGTACGGTGGAACCATCCGGCTGGCGAAGGAGCTCGGCGACGGTGCGAACAACGGGCTGCAGAACGCGGAGTGGTTCATGAAGGGGATCTACAAGCAGTTCCCGTGGCTGACGTGGGGCGACCTGGCCACGCTCGGGGGCGTGGTTGCGATCCAGGAGCTGGGTGGGCCAAAGGTCGGCTGGAGACCTGGTAGAAAGGACCTCGGCGACGAGTTCGCCATGACGGCGAAGCTGCCGGACGCGTCGAAGGACGCCGACTACGTGAGGGGCCTGTTTGGGAGAATGGGCTTCACCGACCGCGAGGTGGTGTCCCTGATTGGTGCACACGCTCTGGGTTCGTGCCACGTCACTGCGCCTCAGATCCCTGGCTCTGATGCTCCTGGTGTGCCTGGCTCGGGCTTCATCGGTAAGTGGACTGCGTCGCCAAACGTCTTCACCAACGAGTTCTTCAGGCTGCTGCTCGAGGACGGCAAGTGGCACTGGAAGAAGTGGGACGGCCCAGCGCAGTACTGGAGCGACGACGAGCTGATGATGCTGCCTGCTGACATGGCCCTCGTCGAGGATCCAAAGTACAAGAAGATCGTGGAGATGTACGCCAACGACCAGGACCTGTACTTCAAGGACTTCGCCAAGGACTTCCAGAAGCTGCTGGAGCTCGGTATCGAGTACCCCAAGGGCACCGAGAGCTGGTACTTCCAGACACTCGACGAGCAGGAGGCGTGATTCCCACTATTTATTGACCTAAATGCATATTCATACCCCGGACTTGACTCGTGAGTCACATTACACCCGTACACCACCCGGCCACGCCCGGGGCCAGCGCGTAATGGCGAAAGCCGGCATCGGGAAAGCTCGCGCTTAGGCCTCGGCGCGCTCGCTGTGTGTGGGCTAGCCGAGGACCAGCGGCTAAGTTGCGGGAGCCACACACTCGTGGTCCCTAATTACTGGCCCTTGATTAGGGGCCTTGATCAATGGCCCCCAATTAGTGGCCCCAATTGTAGTCTCTTAGTAGTACTCCCAATTGTAGCCCTCCCCAGACCTGTTCTTAAGCCCGCCCTAGCCGGAGGTTGTCGGGTGCGCCCCACACCGATAAGACGGGCCCAGCCGATGACTCCCTCGTCGTCCGCACCCCCGGGGATCATCGCGAAAAATCCACACGAGCCCATATATAAAACACCCTCCCTCGCCGTGCTCACCCCCAGCTCTGGCGTCCACATGCTGAGAAACACCCTCAAACGCACCATGTCCGCACAGCAAAGACTCTCGCAGATCGGTTCGCACCTCACGGCCCAGCGCACTAACGCGTCGCTCGCGCCAGTGCACCCCTTCAAGATCACCGTCATCGGCTCTGGTAACTGGGGTACGACCATCGCCAAGGTCGTGGCCGAGAACGCTGCGCTGAGACCACACCTGTTCCAGCACCAGGTCGACATGTGGGTGTTCGAGGAGAAGATCAACGGCAAGAACCTCACGGAGATCATCAACACAGAGCACGAGAACGTCAAGTACCTCCCTAAGATCAAGCTGCCGGTGAACCTCCACGCGGAGCCCTCCATCGTCAAGGCCGCCGAGGGAGCAGACCTCCTCATCTTCAACATTCCCCACCAGTTCTTGCCGAACATCTGCAAGCAGCTGAAGAAGGCCAACCTCAAGCCGTACGCCAGGGCCATCTCGTGCCTGAAGGGCCTCGAGGTCACCCCAGAGGGCTGCAAGCTTCTCTCCACTTACATCACCGAGAACCTCGGCGTCCACTGCGGAGCCCTGTCTGGAGCCAACCTCGCCCCGGAGGTCGCCAAGGAGAAGTGGTCCGAGACCACCGTCGCCTACAGAACCCCAACGGACTTCCAGGGCGTCGGCAAGGACATCGACCGTGTTGTGCTGAGAGCCGCTTTCCACAGACCGTACTTCCACGTGCGTGTCATTGAGGACGTTGCCGGTGTCTCGCTCGCCGGTGCACTGAAGAACATCGTTGCGCTCGGCGTGGGCTTCGTCCAGGGCCTGAACTGGGGTGACAACGCAGCCTCTGCGATCCAGAGATTCGGGCTCAACGAGACCATCAAGTTCGCCGAGCTCTTCTTCCCGGGCGAGACCAACCAGGACACCTTCACCAAGGAGTCTGCCGGTGTCGCCGACCTGATCACCACCTGTGCCGGTGGTAGAAACGTCCGTGTCGCTAAGCACATGGCCATCTCTGGCAAGTCCGCTGTGGAGGTCGAGAAGGAGCTGCTGAACGGCCAGTCCGCCCAGGGCGTGATCACCTCCAAGGAGGTGCACGATCTGCTCGAGGCCAAGGGCCTGACGAAGGAGTTCCCTCTGTTTGAGGCCATCTACCAGATCGTCTACGGCACGGAGTCGATGGAGAGGCTGCCTGAGCTGATCGAGGAGTCCGAGTAGGCTATAGATTCGTTGTTTATTATGCACGTAGATCGCTGTATACAGATCAATGTAGATGCATTGAATTTATTAAGCCGTAGTGCTATAGTGTTATAGTGTTATAGTGTCCCTATAGGTCCCCATGGCATTACGTAAGCCATATTACGTAAGCATGGCGTGCGCCTACCGCCCGCGAACATGAACGGCGATCGAATGCCGTCCGTCAACGGCAACGTCCATCCACCGGTCACGGCGAGTATATAAGCCCACAAGCACCCACGATGAAGAGGTTCTTCCGTCTCGCAGACGACCGTGAGAGCCAGACGCCGCAGATGGCCGCACCAGAGGGCCAGCCGCAAGACGAGCCCCATAGCCAACAGCAAGAACATCAGCAACATCAACATCAAGATGAACACCAACATGAACACCCAGACGACCGCTCCACCAACGAGTCCTCGCTCTTCTCGGCCCGCCACACGCTCTCCACGGCGCCCACGGCCGCCTCCCGCAAGAGCTCCAGCGTCACCATCGACAACATGGGCAAGCCCCTGCGTGTGCTCCCGGCAGACAAGTACGAGCTCTCACGCACCCCCACGGGCATCCCCACGCTCCACGAGCAGCAGGCCCACGAGGAGGTCGAGGCTGCGCTCGAGGCCCTCAACGAGAGCCTGCTGGAGCTCGTCGACCGCGTCCAGCAGAGCGTGCTGAGCGTGTCGAAGGCGTCCATCCGGCTCGTCGAGCTGCTGGACCAGGCCGTCCCCACCGCCGTCGCCGTCGGGAAGGTGCAGCAGTCGCAGCCCACGAGGAACATCGTCAAGGTGTGTCTCCAGTTCCACGACACGTACCTGCGTGGGGACGTGTATGGCGAGTCGCGTGCGCTCGTGAAGCGGTCGCTCGCCGAGCTGCTCCACCGGCTGGGCTTCCCAGTCTGTGCACCGCACGCGACGGTGCCGTACTTCCACAACTACGCCGTCAGCGAGGCCGAGCCCTACCCCGTGCAGGCGAAGCTCTCGGAGATCATCGACCGCATCGTCGAGTCGCAGTGTGCGCTCGCCGACCAGGACGGCTCCTTCATCGCCCCGATCGTGCGGGGGCTGTCACGTGACACGGCCGTGCTCGCGATCATGTTCGGGTTCCCAGAGCCGCAGCAGGAGCACTACGACATCGTCAACGCGCTGTTCCAGACCTTCGCCGACGTGCACTTCTTCGTCGCCCGGGGCCGCATCGAGCCCGCTGCGACGACGTTCACCCCGCCGTTCCGCGTGCCCTCGAGGGGCTCGCCCGAGATGTCCGTGTCTGTGTCGTCTGTGGACGCCGTCAAGACGAGCGGGACGCTCGGGGGGTACCTCAAGCCCAGGATCGGGAGAAACACAGACAAGGCGCTGCTAAGGTACCGGGGATGCAAGTTTGCGCTCACGTGCGCACACGTGCTGCTGGGCGAGGACCAGGACTACCCCCAGGCGCAGGTCCCGAGTGCGGTGCTGCTGAATGCGTACAAGTCCGTGCTGAGCGACGAGCGTGATAAGTACCCGGTTAAGAGCCCCGAGCACGACGCCTACGCGAGCGAGCTGGTGCGGTGCGACGAGTACGCCGTCGGGCTGGGCTCTGTGATCTGGGGCGAGCGAGTCGTGGTCGACCACACGCTCTCGGACGTGGCCATCGTGAAGCTGGCCGAGCACGTCGACGGGCTTAACTCCCTGGGCGACGACGCGGACCAGTTCTCGACCGCGCTCAAGTTCACGCATCACGTGACCCGCGTCGTGCAGAGGGCCGAGTTCAACACGCACACAAAGGTGTTCAAGATCGGGGCGTCGACGAAGTACACCGAGGGCGTGCTGAACGGGCTGAAGATGGTGTACTGGCTGCGAGGGGCGCTACAGACGTCGGAGTTTGTGGTTGGCTCGGGCGAGCCCATGTTCTGCAACGGCGGAGACTCGGGCTCGTTAATACTGAGCCACCTGGAAGGGGAGAGGGGCCTGGGCTGTGTGGGGATGCTGCACAGCTACGACGGCGAGGGCAAGCAGTTCGGGCTGTTCACGCCGATGGACAGCGTGATGGCCCGGCTGCGGGAGGTGACGGGCGTGGAGTGGGAGTTTGTGTGATATACTGATTACTGGTCTGTACTGGTACTGGTGTACTGATGTACTGGTCATGTACTGATAAGTCTATAGTGGTCTATACTGGTCATATACTGATCATGATCACTTAGTACTGATCATATACTGATCACTTAGTACTGATCATATACTGATCACTTAGTACTGATCATATACTGATCACTTAGTACTGATCATATACTGATCACTTAGTACTGATCATACACTGCTCATTACAGATCACTCTATACTGATCATGTACTTATCACTCTACACTGATCATTTACAGACCACTTTGTACTCATCACATACTGGTCATATACTGATATACTGGTCTGTACTGGTCATATACTGATATACTGGTCATATACTGATCATACACTGATCATATACTGATCATACACTGATCATGTACTTATCACTTTGTACTGATCATACACTGCTCTATTCTGGTAACTTTACACTGGTCTTTACTGCTCATACACTGCTCTATACTGGTCACTTCATACTGATGACCACTACACTGCTCACTGCTCACTATTTATTACGATGTTATGTTCAATACCAAGTAGCACACATATGTACACGGCTACAGGAACTCGCGGGCCTTGCGCTTGTAGGCGTGGCAGTCCCTCAGCCACTGTCTGTACGTCTTGATGCTGTCGATCTTCTCGCCGTAGTAGTCCGGCACCGGGTTGCTGAAGCTCTGCGAGCTCGGGTCCACGCGGTTGCGGAACACCCTCTCGAGGAACTCCTTGTTCTTGACCTTGAAGGAGGCCAGTCTCGACCCACTCGCCACACGGAAGACGCCGCTCCCGAGCAGCGGGCCGAACATGTATCCCACGCCGGTCGCACCCATGAACCCGGCGAAGAAGATCATGAACGGGTCGAACCCGAAGATGAGCTGTGTCGGGTCGATCTCGACGTTGGCGAGGTACGACCACGACGCAGTCGAGCCAACCAGAGCCGTCACCACCGACGACGCCAGGTTGATCTGGCGCTGCTGGCGGCGGAGCCTGAAGAAGTCGCCCCAGCTGAGCTCGGCCGGTGTGTGTGCGGTCTTAGCGGCGTTAAGCGCGCGCGGAGCCGAGGAGAAAAAGCGGGCCTGGAGCTGTCTGTGGAGCGAGCTCCGAACTGTGAGTCTGAGCATTGTGGGGGTTGTTAGTTGGATATTGGGTGGGCCTTGGTGTGTGTGGTTAGTACTCGTCCCAATTGAGTGAAAAATCGGGGGTCGCGAACGGTGAAGGTAGGGTAACTAGCGCGGGGCATGCGATGGTCAGTGGGGCGTATATATATTATATATTTTATATAGATAGTATGTATTTTATATGTTATATAGAGAGTACCTTGTGTTAGCACAGTGTAGTATATCCCAAGTATGGCCTATCGGCCCACCTACACCCCCCTCGCCGGAGACCTGGCCAGGAGGTGGGACGCTATTCCCCACCAGGAAACCGCAATGCTCAGCTCATCGCCGTCGTCGTGCGAGCTCGTCTTCTCGGCTTCAGCATCCCTTGCGATGAGAAGAGCCCTGATCAGCCATAGACACCCGGCTGAGACCACGTAGACGAGCCCGCACCACACAGCTGCGTATCTGTACTGGAGTGGATCGTACTGCGAGCCTGACGGAGCTGAGCCTCTAAGCTTGATGCCGATGACGGGCGAGACCATACCAACGAGACCAACAAAGACCCACATCATAGACAGAGCGACCTCGATCCTTCTGAGCCCAACTAGCCGGGCCGTGATCGGTGCTAGGACGACCCAGACACTGCCCATCAACGCACCTTGTAACAGTGCGAACACAATCGCAGTTGCGTAGTTTCTAGTAGGGATCCACATCGCAAGACACAGGATCGCAACGGTGGTGTGTGCAAAGATAGCAGTGGTCACTGGCCCAAGCGAGTCTGAGACTCTGCCCACTGTGGGACGGCCAAACACAACGCCCACAGAGATCATACATGCGACGATGGAGCCCTGCTGGGAGGAATACCCCAGCGAGATGGTGAAGTCTGCTAGGTTGTACATCAAGACGACGAACCCAAGCAGCGTGAAGAGAACGTATGCGACGAATAGCAGGTACACCTTCTCCGTGAGCATAGTCCAGTCCCAGACGTTCATCACCGTCCTGATCTCTCTGTGTCTCAGGCGAATCAGCGACATGCCTATAGCAGTGCACGCGGAGCACATGATTGCCTGGATGATCAGGGCCCATCTCAAGGATATGTTCTTGATGATAGACTGGACTCCCAAGTTGAAGATGATCCCACCTACGCCAGACCCCGCTGCGCCCATGGAAACGGCGAGCGATCTTCTCTTCCTAAACCACTGTGGCACAATCGTCATAGAAGGGATACTCACCAGAGCCAGTCCAAACCCAGTCAACAGACCCTGTGCACAGTAGATTTGCCAGAGCTTTGTGCTGAATGCAGAGAGCATTAGCCCAGCAAACTGCACAACAGCACCAATTGCGATGGTCATTCTTGTGCCTGTCAGTCTAATGAGAACCTTTACCAGTGGAGCAAGCGTTAGCCCAGCACCAAACGCAATACCACCCACCGCGGCATAGTCTAGCTTGGATGCACTAGGGAAAGTATTGTACTGAAGATAGTGGGCCAGGTAAACAGCGTAGCCGGAGTTTGAGCCCCACGTCGCACAGTTCAAGAAGAAGAAACCCGCAACGGACATCCACGCTTTGGCACCACCATCGGGTATATCAATCGCAGCTGGCTCTCTAGGTGAGTCCTGGGTCAGTATCTGGTGCTGTGAGAACTCGTCTTCACCTGCTTTCTCGTTATGTGTGTGAGAGCGTGCTCTTTCATCGACCGAGCTCATACTGGGAAAACCACTGAAGGGGGCACTTGATATGGCACTCAAACCAAACAAATGAGCGTGGTAATCCCAGAAGAGGCCTGCTATTTATATTCCTTGGACATGAATTGGCTCCAGCCCCACCAAACGCAATTGAGTAGCATAATGCTAAGGAAGACTAAGACGCAAGGTGCACAGACTCTATTGCAGGGCTCATGCGCAGGCTTTCCCAAAGAGGAACACCCTCTTCTTGTGCACTGAT
The DNA here is from genome assembly GCA_003708295.3 of Petasospora mycetangii. Classification (NCBI taxonomy): domain Eukaryota; kingdom Fungi; phylum Ascomycota; class Saccharomycetes; order Phaffomycetales; family Wickerhamomycetaceae; genus Petasospora; species Petasospora mycetangii. The sequence continues at coordinate 934,490 of PPNU03000004.1, forward strand.
AGCTAAACAATACGAGTACCATGTCATTGACAAGCAGACGTCAGGTCTGACTGCAACAAGTAGCCACCGTCTTTCCAGGCTGCTTCACCTGAATCTCTAAGGACCCTTGCTTCTTTCCTTTGGTGTGACTTCGGATGCGATCTATTGGTCTTACACCACGAGTCTACACAGATACATGTACACCTACATCTAAGAGAATACCACTGCAGTTGCATCCTCCAGTAATGAGTCGTTTCATGGTTTCCACCGTTCATTTAGGCTCACTAGACGGCTTTGCGAGCCCATCTCTTCTAGAGCCGAGAAAACCGTTGTATGGCCCTGTACCTCCATCTTAGCTTTGTGGTCTCGGCCGTAGTGGAAAACCGCTCCCATGACTCAGCACGGTGAATCATCGGCATTAAAGGGTCCTCCAGCGGCCTTAACCGGTTGTGAGGGTTCCAGGGGTTAAGTCATTATCAACGGCGATTAGTGTTATTAGACAATGGGTCTTACCGTCGGTCTTACCCGGCCTATTACCAGTTTGGGTCTTCGCAGTTCTACCATCTAAGTCCAAGCGAATGATGAATTGACCGTGAGTCTGGCCGACGTAAAATTAAAGCAAATAAAGCAAGGGGTGTAAGTATGTGATAAAACCCCCAAATAAAACCATGAAGAAAAGCAGAAAATGCCATACAAAGTGGAGAAAGGAAAACTAGTCTTTAGGCTTCGGCTTGCTCAGAGGGGCACCCGTGATTATGTTCTTCGAAGAGTTACTTGCATCGAGCTTTTCGCCCAGCTGGGATGTGCCCTTCTCCTTATAAGTGCTCACAGCAGGTATATCGGCCTTTATCCTCTGGACCAGTGTAGAGTAGGCTCTCGGCTCCAGCTTGATCAGCGTGTGCAACGGAATGGACATCCACGGCGACTCCTCCTGTGGCACGTTCATGAAGTACGCGTAGATACATCTGAGCACGGCCTGGTGGGTGATGATGAGGATGTTCTCCTGTCTTTCCAGCTCCATGATGATCGGCTCCAGGCGAATAACGACGTCACGGTACGACTCACCACCTCTGTAACGGTACTCGTACTTGTTCTCGTCACGCTCCTTGAAGTCCTGTGGGAACTGCTGCTCGATCTCCTCGTAGGTGAGCCCATCGCACGCTCCGGCATCGAGCTCGTCGAGAGCCTTCCACTGCAGTTTGTGGTACGGCAGGTGGTGTGCTGTCTGCTGAGTTCTCTTCAGCGTGGAGGTCCACACCGTCAGCGGGACGTCGTCGTCGCCGACGGCCTCTCTCACGAGCTGTGGGAGCTTCTTAGCGTACTGCATTCCACGCTCGCTGAGGTCGGCATCTCCACCAATCTTCCCCTCGAGGTTGTACGCGGACTCGCCGTGACGCGACAGGTAGATGCATCTCGGCCGGATGTGGAGGTTCATGACGTAGTAGACGATGCGGGACTCGAGGTACGTCTCGATCCTGTTGATGATGACCTGCTCGGAGACGTTGATGAGCTTGACGAAGGTGAGCTCGCCGTTCTTCTCCACCGTCAGGGGCTCGTACACCTCCCGGTACTTCTCGATGCGCTTCATGAAGTCGCACGAGGCCGTCTCCGGGTCCTGGCCCACGTAGTCCGGCGACGTCGTCTTCACGTCGATGATGTTCTTCATGATGATGCGGTCGTCGTTGCACCAGCTCTCGAGGAACATGGGCTCGATCGAGTTCTCACGGCACAGCTTCAGCAGCCAGTCCCGTCTCTCCTCCGTGGTGTTCGTCGCGTCCAGGATCGCAACGACGCCGTCCTGCGACGAGAACCAGTCCATCATATCCGCAACAGCAGCAGCAGCAGCCTCCTGGCGTTTCTTGAGCCCGTCGCTGTTGTGCACGTCGAAGAAGTCGGCCGACGGGTGCTCCTCGGTACGGCGACGGTAGTTGCCGACGTTGAAGGACCTGGCCTTGATCGACAGCCACGACAGGTACCGCACGATCTTCTGCGAGATGAACGACTTGCCCCGGGCCGGGAGCCCGACCATGATAACACAGATCCTGATGTTCTGGACCTGCTGGTGGTTAGTACTGGCTCGGTATCTCCAGGCTCACGTGGGGTCTCTGTTTCGGGGAAAAGCCCACTATGAGGTTCTGGGAACATGACTTACGTGCGACACTGTGTAGACGGGCATCCTGATGGCTTGTTGTGCTGTTGTGGTGTGTAACTGCTGGGTAGGAATGGCAAGTTTTCCGTTTACGTCGACTCTCGCGATTCCCCAGGAAACGGTAGGGGCAGCATGGGCTCATAGTGGGTGGTGGTTATAGTGGGTAGTGGTAATAGTATAGTGGGTCTCATGGGTCCCATAGTATCTTGTGGCTAGTTATAGCTGGATAATAAGCTGGTATATCTGAGTCTTGTATGGCTTTCCTAGTTAGTGTACGCTGGGGAAGGTGCGGGCCTAGTGAGGCTATTTTAGTGGCCGGGCCCGTGTTTAAGCCCGTTTGGGTGTTTACCTGCGCAGCTCCACTCACGTGACCCTATTTAGTAGTACCCACACGCAAAGCAGCCAAACGCACTATTCCGGATTGTCACGCATCTCTGGCTTATTCCACTGTTCCTCGTTGCAGAGCGTAGCCTACGCTTCCATTAGCAGCTTCCCCACACCGGGCACCGGCTTTAGCCCAAAAAGTACACTGAGCAGCGCAAATACTTGTAATCTTAACAGAATAGCACACGTAGCCGCGGCTGTGCACGGATGGTGTTCTAGGGGTCCGTACTATCTATTAGGGCTTCCACTGGGCTACCCGGTTGTGCGGAGCTTGTAGTCTCGTCTATAACCATCGGAGATCCGTACAATGCGGGGGTCGATGGGGAACAAAGAGCGTGCAACTGGGGATAAAAGTGGAGAACCTCTGGCTGACCAGTGGAGACTCTTCAGCGTTTGCGTATAAAAGAGCTCTAGCCGTGTATATAAGAGCCCAGCCGGTGTTCGTAGAGCGAGTACTGGCGGAGTTTACCCCACAAAGCGGGCTTAACTGCAACTACGATAGCATGTCGCAAATATCTACAGCCGGTACTAAACAACTAAAGAGCCTCCTCGACGCCGCAGTCGCAGACCCAACTAAAGACGTCCCGGGCCTGTTTGTGTCCATCACAAACACCCACGGCGACGACCTCTTCACGTACACTTGCGGATATACCGGTGCTGACGGGGCCGAGAAGCTCACAAAGGACAACATCTTCTGGATAGCCAGTTGCACGAAGCTCATTGCGACGATTGCAGTGCTCCAGCTCGTTGAGCAGGGCCAGCTCGGGCTCGACGACGCTGACCAGCTGGAGTCCGTCCTACCAGAGCTCAAGAACCTCCCCATTGCGAGCTTGAACGGGGACGGGACCATCACCCTAAGACCGAAGAAGAACAGGATCACGCTGAGAATGCTCCTGACGCACACGTCTGGGCTGGGATACTCCTTCTTCGACGATACGCTGAGAGTGTGGTCCGAGATGTTCGCCATCGACGACTTCGACCTCGCTACCCAGCGTGACGTCCAGTACCCTCTCAAGTTCGAGCCAGGCACAGACTGGGAGTACGGCGTGGGCATCGACTGGGCAGGCCTGGCCCTGGAGCGTGTTACTGGTGCTAAGCTCGGTGAGTACGTCGACAAGCACATCTTCAAGCCCCTGGGGATGCGGGATTCCTCTTTCACCCCGGACGCGGACTTAAGGAACAAGCTCGTGAAGATGAGCCACAGAGACCCGGAGGGAGTCCTCTCTGCTGGTGAGCACATCATGAAGAAGGTCGTGAAAGGCGACTACGGGACGTTCTTCCACTCTGGTGGTGCGGGTATCTTCTCTAGGCCAACCGAGTACACCAAGGTCCTCGCAGCGATCCTCAACGACGGTACCTCTCCAACCACAGGAGCCCGGATCCTCTCCCCAGACACCGTCAAGGCCATGTTCCAGAACCAGGTTCCCCAGTTCCCGAACTTGGGGAGAAAGGGAATCCCAGACGCAATCCCATCGCTCACCAACGCCATCCCAGATATATACCCACAAGGCGATGCTCCACAGGGCTGGGGTCTCTCGTGGTTCCTCACTCTGGAGCCCGGGGCCACCGGCCGTGGTGCTAACACGGGCTTCTGGTGTGGTCTCTCCAACATATTCTACTGGTGTGACAAGGAGAAGGGCATCGCTGGTATGGTCGCTGGCCAGGCGTTGCCCTTCGGTGATGCTAACATCCTGGGCTCCTGGATCAACGTTGAGAGTGCTGTGTACGCCAACTTGGAGTGAACACTCGAAACTATTTATCTGAGCTTGTGCTCTTCTGCCAATATGTACCACTTGCTATATATGTATCATTATGGCCCTCATGTAGTAGCCCTTTGGCTGGGCACCTGGCTCGGCTCTTTCCCCATATATGGCACTTGGGTAGTTTACGTCAACTCATAACACTTAGTACCACTTATCTCCAGCTCGTCATGTGCTAAAGCAAGATAATTGCACTTGATCTTCCTTTATCGCCTACGCCCAGGGCCGCGTAACCTTTCCCGATTGGGCGAGCCGCGAAATTTTTTTTTGTGGCTCGCATACACTCACTTCATAGAGATGAGATGAGCTTCTCAGACTAAGTCTGATCCTTAGTAAACACCAAGCAAAATGGTTGACGAGATCAAGAAGAGAAAGTCCCACTCCGAGGAGGAGAAGGCTGAGAAGAGGCTCCTGAAGAAGCAGAAGTCGGAGAAGAAGGACAAGAAGGACAAGAAAGAAAAGAAAGAAAAGAAAGAGAAGAAGGAAAAGAAGGACAAGAAGGAAAAGAAAGAAAAGAAGGAGAAGAAGGAGAAGAAGTCCGAGGAACCTGCTCCTGCTCCTGCTGCTACATCTTCCACCGATGGCTACACACAGTCACCGGAGCTCACTGCTGTTCCACAGTCTGAGGTCGATGCTTTCTACAAGGAGAACGAAGTAACAGTTGACGACCCACTGAAAACGTCATTGCGTCCTTTGCTTTCGTTCTCCCACGTCTCCTTCGACCCTAAAATCCAGAGCGAGATCTCCAAGTTCCCCAAGCCAACTCCAATCCAGGCCGTGTCATGGCCGTTCCTTCTCTCTTCTCGTGATGTCATTGGTGTTGCTGAGACCGGTTCTGGTAAGACGTTTGCCTTTGGTGTTCCAGCTGTTAACAATCTGATCACTAAGAACCAGACGAACGGTATTCAGGTTCTCGCTGTTTCTCCAACAAGAGAGCTCGCCTCCCAAATCTACGACAACTTGAAGACCCTCACCGACAAAGTGGGCTTGAACATTGTGTGTCTGTACGGTGGTGTCCCAAAAGAGCAGCAGCGTAGGGACTTGAAGAAGGCCAACGTGGTTATTGCCACTCCAGGCCGTTTGATCGACTTGATGAACGAGGGTGCCGTGGACTTGTCTAGAGTTTCTTACCTCATCCTGGATGAGGCCGACCGTATGTTGGAGAAGGGTTTCGAGGAGGACATTAAGAACATCATGAGATCTTCGAGTAAAAAGGACAGACAGACACTCATGTTCACTGCTACATGGCCAAAGGAGGTTCGTGAATTGGCTCAAGGTTTCATGAACGATCCAGTCAAGGTAAGTATCGGTGATAGAGATGAACTCCAAGCCAACAAGAGAATCACTCAGGTCGTTGAGGTTGTTGACCCAAGAGGCAAGGAATACAAGCTGCTCGACTTGCTGAAACTTTACCAATCAGGTGCCAAGAAGGATGAGAAGGTTTTGATCTTTGCTCTTTACAAGAAGGAAGCTACACGTATTGAGCGTATGCTTGTTAGCAAGGGCTACAACGTTGCTGCTATCCATGGTGACTTGTCCCAGCAACAGAGAACCCAAGCCTTGGATAATTTCAAGAAGGGCCGCTCCAACTTGTTGCTGGCCACTGATGTCGCTGCTAGAGGTCTGGATATCCCAAATGTGAAGACAGTCATCAACTTGACTTTCCCACTGACTGTGGAGGACTACGTTCACAGAATTGGTCGTACCGGCAGAGCTGGTCAGTACGGTACCGCTCACACACTCTTCACCGAACAGGAGAAGCACCTGTCTGGTGCATTGATCAACGTGTTGAAGGGTGCTAACCAGGCCGTTCCTGATGAGCTGCTCAAATTCGGCTCTCACACCAAGAAGAAGGAGCACGGTGCCTACGGTGCGTTCTTCAAGGATGTAGATCTCACCAAGAAACCAAAGAAAATCACTTTTGACTGATGTGCAATTGTGAACTGTACAGTATGAATCATGTTTCAGAGAGTTATGGGATCGTAGGCACATATAAGACATGGGTGATTGATCTAATCTGATCACATGCAGATCTGTCTTAGACTAGGCGTCCCAATGCGGAAAAAAGCTGTTGAGGCGTGCCTTTAGAAGAAGACCTCAAGGCACGCAGCAGGGATGAGGCCTCGAGGCACGCCATTAGATCCGATGGTGAGATACGATGTAAGATGAAGCGAAAGGCGGAGATGCCAATTGGCCGTTTTCTAGTGGCTATAACCCTTCAAGCGACGCACCCGAGCCCGGGATGGAAAGGTACGAACTTTGCAACGCCACTGTACTGGCACGTCCTCTACGATCTGCTGTGGGACTGTGGCGACCGCTAGTGCACAGCAGCAACAGGCGACTCGCGTTGGGCCGAGATCTTCGCTAGATCGCCAGATCCACGAGTCCTCGCTCGATCTCCACCAGATCACCACTGGTGGATCGGCACGCTACACCGCACACCACTAGGTGCTCACACAAGAGGTAATACGCTATTACGGAGCCCCAGCTCACGACTGGGGCACCCGTTGCCCATTGCCCCTTACCCAGAATGTTTAGGTTTCGGAATGTATGCATGTAATTTGAGTGCATCAGCACGCGTTACGATAAGCCCCAGGGCCGGGAGGAAAAAGAGGCCAAAGGGGTGGGAAAGCGGCTGTTCTCTCGCGTAGAGGAGCTTAGGGTGGATGCACCCATATAGCCAGGAGCTCTTGATGCTGTTTGCGACCCAGCTGGGCCTCGGTGGTGCCCCTTTCACCAAGCCGTCGCACTTGAAGCGTCTCGAAACAGCCCATGCAGTGTTGCCTCAAATCGACCCCTGGGCAATGGAGACCGCAGTACTGAGCAATGTACCGTGAAAAATACACCACTGGCTATACCGCGTGATCGGCATGGGTCTGTGCGAGCTTCGTGTTTAGTCTGAGAAGTAAGTGAGCTCGAAGAAGTTCCTGGGTGTTTGTGTTATATCTCGGAAGTTAGGGGCCTCCTCTTCGAGTTACAGCCTCAAGTTGGGCCTCACGGCTTAACACAATAATAATATTTATTACACACTATTTCCGTAGATGGTGATGTGATACTGGAGATGCGAGATTGCGAGTTCCTGCCCGAGACGTTGCCGTTTTTGTGTAACTTATCTTACCCAAGGGCCTCTTGGGATCGGTGCCTGACTCGATCCACAGGCACAGATTCGCTTCGGCGTTGGCGATCGTGAAGGATACTAATTAGATGCAGATGCATAGCTTAGATGGGGCTAAGGTTTTAATATCACGTCGCATGCTGATACAATCCTCTCCACTCAGAGCCCCATATCCCCTCCTGTCTGGGTTTGCGATCACCGTCTGTTCCCAGGTGCTGTTCCCAAGTGGTGTGTTGCGTTGAGTTTAAAGGTAAGAGCCATGTCCCAGATCGACCCAACGGCCTCGCCGGATCTGGTAACGTGTTCGTAAAGGTACCTGCAATGAAACCACTCCTGTAGTTTGTCCCGCACGGTTAAGATCCTTTTCTCTCTTCGTGAGCAGTCTCGGTTACCGAAGCACGCGAGATGGACCTGTTAGAGAGCCCTAAATCTGTGCTCAACAGCTGTGTCGTACCAAACCCCACTCAAGACGTAGACCACACTCCGCTCTGACTAGTTTCGGTCAGCGTTTCTACCTGAAACACTCGCTGAACCTTGAGCAACTCCAGAGGAGTAGCACGCGAGGTCTCAGAAGTTCAGGAGCCCCATATGAGGTTCCTATTGTGTGCTGCCTGTAACCACGGCTGGGATGTGATCGTACAGCCAGCCCGCAGAAAGTTGGTACCCGCATACGCATGGCTGTTGCAGACTGAGATGATTGGTAACGCAACGGCTCGGGGTGGTGTGAAGAGTAAGAGGTTTGTAGTATGGGAACGGGTATGGAACGGGTAGAGACCCATTGTATACGGTGACAGTACAATACTAGTGGGGCGTTCGACCCAATTGGGAAAACCACCACGCGAGAGGGACACGTTTTGAGGTAACGTCGATGGCCTCCTTTGGGACATGCGCACGCAAGAGCAAGCAGAGCTGAACAAAGCGCATCTCCGCAAAGCCGATGCACCCCTCAGAACGATTCCATACTTAACTGGGCGTCTCCCCGTTGTCACGGCAGAGCACTTGCTGCTGTTACTGCTACTACTATTACTACTATAACTACTACTACTGTTACTACTGTTACTATTGCAAGACAGCTCCGAAACACACACAAAACACACACAATGGAGCTCGACAAAAGACCCAGAGCAGCTCGCTCACCGCTCACACCACCGAGCCGAAGCTCGACCTCTCTCGTATCCAAGCTCACCTCAAGCGTCCCCAGAATGGCCAAGAGATCCAGGATTCCCCCACCACTCAAGCTCGACACGCTTACGCCGCCCCCAAGCCTGCACAAGCACAGACACAGGCAGAGCTTCTCGTCTCCACTGGTGCACCAGGTGCTCGCTGAGAGCGAGTGGGAGTTCGACTCCGACGCTCCGTACCACATCGTCAAGCCCAAGAGCTTCCTCAAGGAGATATGCTGTCTGTGCGACGAGCCCGTCATGACGAAGCTCTCTTGCGAGCGTACGCTGGAGCTCGACTGCGACCACAAGTGCCACTACAACTGCTACCTCACCCTGCTCAGCAAAGAGGACATGTCCGAGCTGCCTAGCTGCTGTTTCTGCGGTGCGAAGACGAGACCCATTGAGGACGCTGTTCTGGACGACCTCTTCTCGCAGGCGTTGGTCCAGGACGAGCAAGAGTACACCACTGGCCACACTTCCACATTCGGTAACGTCCTGTGCTTCGACACTCCAGCTGCTACGACTCCGCAGAGTGGTCTCCTCCCACCGATCCCAACGTCGGCTTTCCAGCCTAACCTCTTTGCCTCAACACCGTACACGCCAGAGAACAAGATGACGAACAACATGCACTCGTCGGGCTTCGATCCCCAGAACAAGGTGCTATCGTCGAGCTCGTCTATCTTCACACATCGCTCTTCCAAGACAATGATCCCACGCTGCTCTGTCGACGATCTGGTCAGACCACAGGTCTCAGTACTGTCGGAATTCCCAAAGCACTCGATCAACGACAACCTCAAGACCTACACAATGTCGCACATGCTCAGCCTTTACACGAATGAGGTGCTCACATCCGATGTCGAGAACGAGCACTCGGACGGTGCACTGAAACTGGCTATCCACGACAAGATCATCACCATGCTGAGTGCGTCTCTCAAGGACACTAAGGGTATCGAGCTCGCAAAACTGTCGCAAATACGTATGTTTGACTGCTTTGATATCTCATTGGACGGTTTCACGTGGGAGTACGTGTACGCTTTCATATTTGGTGAAGTGCTGCTAATGGTAGACGAGGAGCTGAGCTCTGTGGTCGGAACGGTGCTGATTGGTGAGCACTTCACCTCATGCTATCGTGTGGACGACGAGACAACGGTCCTGTACTTTTCCTCTGTTTCTCTACCTGAGTTACAAGTCCACAGTGCCAACAAGATCCTCATTGCCAAGTGGGTTGACTTCTTTGATTTCAAGCTACGCCAAAGACTGAACGTCAGTCTGATTCAGATGACTACAAACAGCTGGGACCTGGTTGATGATGGCTCATTACAGTTACCTGCTGATATTGTCAAGTTCAACGAGCTGACTTCTAAAGGGCTCGATCTGCCGATCAATCTGATGAAGTCTTTCATGACAGCTCCCAAGAGATTACCATGTGTTGTTGTTGCTTGCGTCTCGGTGTATAATGACACTGACTTGGAGAACGAGGTGTACTTGAGACACCTCAAGAACTCCGTTAGATTGATCTTGGATGATTTAGAGAAACAGGACAAGTTTGGTCTGATCATCCTGGGAAGATCTGGTAAGCGTGTCTTGGACGAATTGGAAACAACCTACTTCGGTATAACCTCTGCTGATTGGACACATTGGGATGACATCATTGATGACTTGCAAGTCTACACTGGCTCTAAAAGAAACTCTGGTGCCAAAATGAACTCCATGATCAAAAGCGTTGAAAAGCTTTGCATGTTCTGGCCAGAGCTGGAAACAAGAGACATTGTTAAGAGATTGATGATACTTCGTTGCGGTAATGCTGAGGATGATAACGAAACATACAACTTCAAGCCGGTCTTGGAAAAAGGTTTCACTGTTGACGATGTATTACTATCTGACAAGTACGATCCTTTCACTCATAAGCTTATTGACGAGCTGCGTGAAGTTAATGGTATGAGACAGTACCATTTCCATCGCTATAATGATTTCACTTCTCTCCATGCTGCTATTCCACAGATGGTTCAAAAATTCAAGCGTGTGCTTATATCTACGTTAGACATCTCTATGAACATTAGAAGCCCTTGTGCGTCATTTGTGCCTATTGGTTCTTCAAGTACGCTGAGCTCTGGTCAGACTGCTCACCATTGGGACTTGAAGTTGAAAGACTTGGAAGACGGCCATTACACAAACTGCCAGTTTGGGATCCAATTGGACATGGAAAAACTTTTTATTGAGCATAAAATGATCGACAATGAGTTCAATGAGATACCCATGATTGACTATTCATACACCTATGGTTCCAAGACTGTACATCGCACTTTCGCAATCAAGCTCTTTGTGAACCATCTAGAGTCTGGTAAGACATTGATGTCCCCACTCGAGGTCAGCGGAGCAGGCTCAGACTCGTACTCTATCGAGATCCCACTGCTTCCACCGCTGTCTTCCTTCAAGGACTCCTTGCTTGTAAAGAGCCAGGTCGAGGCACTGGTGATTGAGACCTTATCAGGTATGAAAGACAACGATGCTAAATGCATTCGTCAGCTGGTCACGTGGATATTTGGCTTGATTAGAGGCTGTTCTACCACACATATAGATTTCTTCAAGAACTCAAGCTTCAACAAGTACAAGAACTTCAGCTGTTACATGGACGAGCTGGTGAAGAAGCTGAACAGTATTAAAGGCGATGAGACCAGGAAGAACGACCTGCTTTACCAGCTCACTCTCGAAGAGAAGCTCGAGTGGTGAAGGACCTCTACTATGAATGAAGCACATTGTGTACTCTAAAAGCAACGTAGGCAGCTCTGTAGTTGTCTTTCTCATCAAGGGTCTACGCAGGGTCCAGCGCCGGTCCTGGCTACTTAGCGTATACACTGCCCGCTCAACCGGGACGAGCCAGCCACCAGACAGCCGTCCAAATCGTCCAATCACGTCGTCCCAGCACAAACACAAGCGGCCCCGGCCCGAGACGCTGTTTTGAGGTCCCCTCACGGGTCTCGGGCTCGGGGCTCGGAGTTACCCGGCCGTCGCACGCTCGATCACCATCTTCGTACTCCAGAGAAAGCGATGCTTCTACACGGCCAGGGCAGCTACAACCAGCGTAACAACCCGGCCAAAATGACACAACTGGACCGGCAGACGACGACTGTGCTCCCGCAGGCGACGTTCCGGGACACCCTGGCGGTGCTCGTGCTGCTTCTCTCGCTCCCACCGTCGCTCAGCGTGCTGGCTTTAGCTCTATACGTCTTCTTCGCCGTGTCGACGGGGTCGCACACGCTGACGACGGCGCTCTCGCGGCTGCTGCGGGGCCACCCGGGCGAGCCCGAGCACTGCGTGGCGTCGAAGGAGAAGGAGAAGGAGAAGGACGAGCGGCCGTCCACGAGCTCGCAGCTCATCGCCATCGCACTCTTCGATCTGTGTATCTGCGGCGTGCTCCACTTCACGGGCCCGTGGCTCACACGGGGGATCTTTGTTCTCGCCAAAGCCATTGTCTCCACCGCGGTCAGCGGCGACCAGCTGCTCAAGGCCGGCCTCGCTGTCGCCATCGTCGCGTGCTCTGAGCTCGTCTTCACCGCGTCCGTGGGCTACCTCGATCACCATCTCGGCGTACGAATCAGCCAGGCACAGCAGCTGTTCCCGCACCTGGTGCCCCACTACAGCTACACGTTCGACTACTCGCACCACGGGCACTACCTGGCGTCGCTGCTGAACTGGGCGAACCTGCTGCTCGCCGTCCACGTCGTGCTTGTGGCATTTGCATCTGTTTTCCGTACCAACTTCATCTCCAAGTCACTCAACCAGCTCACCTCCAGCAACGACATCCCTCCGACATACAGCCACCTGCGAGTGAAAGACCATACCCAGGCCGAGACGCGGGTGGTAAAGATCGAGCTCACGCCCGGCCAGGCCGAGACAAAACTGGTCCTGAGTCAGGGCTCGGCAAACGCTCATGATGAGCAGGCTCCTGCTGCTTTCGTCGAGTCCCAGCTCATATCCAACGCCGTCTCAGCCGAGAACATCGTATCACAGAACTTCGAAGTGTTCTGCACATCTCCCAACAAAATCAAGCAACGCCAGCCGATTTGGTCGCTCTTCGCTGCTATGAGAGCCATGTCCTCGAGTAAAGACATATACTCGGGTGCACGGGCCGCTGACGCCGACTCAAGCAATGCCCTTGTACTGTCCAACTACACCAACAACTACGACGATGCCATGTTTGCCAACTACGACGGTGCTGACCATGTGCGCAAGGAGCCTATCCGTATCTTCATCGACTACATTGGTGAGACGCTGATCAGTTTCCAATTGACGAATTACCACCAAGGTGATATCATGATTCGTGTTAACGGTGTTTTTTGGTACCAGGTCTCCAGAGGAAGCAATGGCCGTGAGACTTATTTCATCGTCGGTGGACTCACTCCACTCTCGCAGTATGATATTCAGTTCATCATTGAAGAGGAAGACTCGCAGGGTGTCAAGCGTAAGCACCTAATTGACGACCTAATTGTCAGCACTGTTGATAACAGGGGCCAGAGTATTCCTGCTGAGCAGACGTCTGGTGTTTTAAGTCCTCTTGTCACTTTGCAGGAGAGTTTAATCACAACTAACGATAACTTGTCGAAGGAGAAGGCGAAGATCAAAAAGCAAAGAAAAGAGATCTCTAAGAAACTTGGGTCCATGAAGGCCGAGATCGAGCAGCTCAAAGCTAAAATAGCAAGCACAGATAGCGTTGACAAGAAAAATCAGAAGAAGCTGCTATCTCTAAAAGTGTCTGTTAAACAAGCCGAGGAAGACGTCTCGAGAGTCGAACAGAGCAGCTCTGAGCTGGAAACGGAGTACGATGAGATTCAGGAAATATACATGGTTGAGAAGCGTCGGTTCGATCAGTTCTCGAGAACGTACCAGCTGCAAAAGGGTGCGTACATGTCCAAGATCGATGTCAAGAGAACCAAGCTCTCTGAGATCAACGTCGAGCTCGACACACTGCAGGCGAAGCGTGAGAAGCTCAGTGCCAAGCTGGACAAGCTCAAGGCCGAGTCTGACAAGCTAGGCAGTGAGATCGAACAACTGTGTAACGCAGATCTGAGCTCGAGGCTACAAGCGAGAGCGAGAAGAGCTGAGAAGAGGAAGGTGCTGCTGGGGGAGTTCACGAAGGAGATCCAGCGGGTCGAGGCCGCGTGCCTGCGGCTGCTCCAGGACAACGAGGCCCTCAGACAGAGCCTGGGTTAATTGCATTGGTTTATCTTAGATGATCGCGTAGATCGGGGGCCGCGCTTACGTAAGGGGATGCGTGTGTATTACGTAAGCAGGCCTTGTTTACACATGTGAAAAGCCCGCTCACCGCCCGTCCAGTGCACGCTCTCGGGCCTCCCGCCCCAGATGGACAAGAAGCGAATGAGGAAGCCCGTGGTGTGCAACGTGTGCCGCCGCCGCAAGATCCGCGTGAGTTACCCCCGTTCTCCCCCACACTCCCGGGCCCGGCCTTAGGCCCGAGTTACGCGTATACCCCGAGACATCAACACTAACAACCCCAGTGCGACAAGGCCAAGCCCGCGTGCACGGCGTGCAAGAAGGCCAACATGAGCCACCTGTGCTCGTACGACGGGCCCGAGGAGGACCACGTCTCCCACACTATCTCTGTCCACGACCCCCACGACCCCCACCAACTGCAGCACCAGCACGCGCAGTTCCAGCACCAGCTCCACCAGCGACAGCTCCACCAGCACCAGCTCCAGGGCCAGATCGCTGCCCGGTACGGCCAGCCGGGACGCCCGCTCACGGGGGCCTCTGTGAGCCTCCCAGACCCGTACAAGATGCCACTGCCCCCGCCCACGCCCACGGTCCGCTACTACGGGCTCCCCCCGCTACGGCCCCAGTGGGCGCCCTTCCCGCAGAGCTACAACGCCCACCAGAACCTGCAGTCTGAGCTGGACGTGCTGAGCGTGCGGATGAACCAGGTCCAGGGCGCGATGCGGGACCACGGCGTGGAGCCCACGCTCAAGCCTGTGGTGGAGAAGAGTGTGGGCCCGGCGAAGAAGGCGCTAAAGGCCGACGACTACATCGACCCGACGCTGTTCGCCGCGGACGAGGTGATGCGCACGCACAAGTTCAACATCCCGGAGTCCAAGCACTTCAGGTTCCAGTCGACGGGCCTGTTCGAGGCGTCGTCCTTCATCAAGAAGGACGCCTACAACGCCCTCTACCACTTCAACGTGCTGGAGTACGGGAAGGACGTCGCGGAAAACCACGTGAGGAAGCCCACGCACTTCCACAGGATGCTGGACAACCCGCACTACGAGATCGAGAACTACATGAAGTACGACAAGGGCACGCTGCTGGACCTGGTGAAGCAGATCGAGCGAAAGCTCCCGGCGAAGAAGACCGTGTGGGCTCTGCTGGACTGGTTCCACGTGACGGCGGTGGAAAGCATCGTCCCGATCTTCGACAAGAGCGAGTTCCAGGAGATGATTGCGCTGGTGATTGGCCCGAGAGACGAGTCTAGTGCTAAGACGAGGATATACTTCGCCGTCGACGACAACGCCTACCTCGTCAGCCTGGTGTACTTGCTGCTTGCTCTGCGTTTGGCCCAGTTCTCGCTGATCTGTATTCGTGAGCCAACGGAAAACCAGGCGAGCTTGCTGAGCGCAAGCTGTGCCTCGACCGAGTACGACCGCTTCATCAAGATCCTGCTGTCGATAGTCGACAACCTGGCACAGATGAACACTGTGGCCCACCTCAAGCTGAAGCTGCTAAGCATTCTTTACACCAAAGTCGACTTCGACGGCCTCAGCGAGGGCATCGATAACACTCCAGCCTCGATGGCCAATCTGGCCATGTCTGCGAATGTTAACAACGTCAACATCACAGGCGAGGACCCTACACTGAAGCAACTGTGGTCCCACGTGTACTTCGTCTATTACCACAGCTCTGCACACCGTGGACTGCCGATGCTGCTGACCGAGGACTACTTCTACTTGGATCTGAAAGAGAAAATCATTGATGATATCACCGAGGATATCCAGAGAACCAACCAGGAGCAGCTCAAGATCTTCACAAGTGTTGAAAGACTCTTGAACAAGCTGAATGTGTTCTCCTCTGTTTTAACACTATCTGTGTTGGACCAACTGCTGAAAAACTATGACGAGAAACTGATGCAACTTCAGGGTAAATGGAACGACTTTAAGCTCAAGAAGATACCGTTATACCAGAAACTCATCTTTTCCTTTAACAACTTCACCCACAAACAAGTGAAGATCAGTGTCATTTCGCTGATTACTCTACATTATGAGATGATTGGTATGAAAATCAATGCACCAAGATTAAGAACCTACCTCATGCAACTGTGTGATCTTTATGTGGAGACGTTTGAAGAGATTTGTGACATTTACATCAACTCTCGTGATTATTACCCTCCAGGATCTGAGTTTGCCGTTCTTGGTGGTTTCCTACCACAAGTAGAGAGACTTCTTGGACAGTTCTCCTCCTTCATCCATCGTGGAGTGTATCACAAGAAACCAGTGGTCTCGCTGATCAAATTTTACATGAATGTCACGGAAGAAATCGAGGCAATCGAAAACGTCAATCAATACTTCTGTATTTGGAGATGCATAAACCGCCTCAAATTGTCATTACATCTTTGGAAGAAGCACTTCAAAGGCGAAGTTGACCTCTACAAGACAACAATTGAATATGGTGGTGAGACCATTAATTTCAAATCTATTCCAGCTCAATCTATTACATTTGATGATGAAACTTGGGAACTCGTTGAGAAGAGTCTCAACAGACTAAATAACAAATACGCTGGCTCAAAATACCACAACATGACAACTGTTGAGGAGCTTCTGGATGCCATTGAATTCGAAGCTCCTCCTTTCAACATAAAATACTTTTACTCTGGCTAATCTTGGTTCTTCAAACGTTGGATTGAGATTTTCTACTTCCTGGTTTCTTACAAAGCCATTCTCTAATGTATTATTAATTGCTTACAATCATGATTAATCATTAATTCGTACAACAGCGTGTTACAAATCGTCAAAGTCACCCATAACTTGTTGTTGTTTCTTCTGTTTCTTCTCCTTCTTACTTTCCCTAATGAGATCCTTCCAGTCCTTCTCTTGGTCTTCATTCTCAGACTCGACAAGTTCAAGATCCCTTTTACGTTTAGCAGAGTCAGACTGTTGGAATCTGTCGGAGCGTTCCTGCTTGGAAGAATTGGACTTGGACCATGCCGTGTTGTTCATCTCCTTCTGTTTCTTCTCTAGACGTTTCTCTTTGTTCTTCTGTTTCTTCTCCAGAGCTTCAAGCTCCTCGATACGCTTCTTCTCCTTTTGCTCATCGGCATACTTGTAATTGTTGAAGTCCACAGTCTCGTCGATAATCCCGTGTTTAATGTCCTTGACGTAAGAGTCGATTTCTGGCATCTTGGGCAATCTCAGAATACCGTAAGACTTGGCCAGCCCAACGTAGTCCAGAGTTTGAAGACGGAAAATGGAGGAAGCAGTGTGCTTAGAGTAATACATAACAAAAGACACAAAACTGCGCACAGCCTTATCGTGACGGAGCCTATCCTGCAACATCCACTTCTTCACCGTCTCTTGGAAACCCTTGAAGTCCGGTACCGATTGCTGGAACTCGTCGAGCTCAACGCCTCTGACTGACATGAAGTCGATGTAGTCCTCTTCACGTCCCTCATTAAGCAGAGTAATAGCATGGCCCGTGTTGTTTGCTCTTCCTGCACGGCCATTGCGGTGGACGAAGACATCAGCGTCTTGTGGAGGGTCCATTTGCACGACAAGGTCGACGTTCTCGATGTCAATACCACGGGCCGCAACGTCGGTGGTCATTAGCACAGATTTGGAGTCGTTGTTGGACTCGAACTTCTGCAGCGTCTTGATACGAGCCGGGGTCTTCAGCTTACCGTGGAGAGAGTAGAACGAGAGATCGAGGCCGTAGTGGGAAGCGAGAAAACGGAAGAGCGAGTAGAAGTGCTCGACAGAGACACACGTGGGGAAGTAGACGATCGACTTGCGGAAGTGGAACGTGCTCAGCAGCGAGAGCAGCTTCTCGATCTTGCGGACTGGGGAAACAATGGCGTATTTGAGGTGTAGTGTCTGTGGCTTGTGGCCCTTGGCATTAACCACGATTCTCACTGGGTTTCGCAGGCCTGTGCGGTGGAGGTTCTGGGTAGCAGCGTCGGAGAGCATCGTCGCAGAGAAGAGACCCACACGCTTCTGCTTGGGCAGCGACGAGAAGACGAAGTCCATCTCCTTCTGGTAGTTGGCGTCCAGCAGTCTGTCGGCCTCATCGAGCACAACCACCTCGACGCTCTTCGGGGGGACTTTGTGGAAGAACTCTGCGAGACGGCCGGGTGTCCCAATCAGGATCTGCGGCACTCGCTTCTTGTAGTCTCTGATGTCGTTCTCCAGCGACTGCACACCGCCCACGACCGTCTGCGATGAGACCTCGTCCTCGTTGGGCTGGAACCTCAGCACGGACTCGAACACCTTGGAGATCTGGAGAGCGAGCTCTCGCGTCGGGGCGACCACGACCGCGTAGAAGCCCCTGCTGGCCGTGTCCAGCTTCGTGATCCTGTCGATCACCGGTATCACAAACGACAGCGTCTTGCCCGAGCCCGTCACGGCCTCAACAACAACGTCCTTGTTCAGCGAGAAGAGCGGCACAACAGCAGCCTGCACTGCGGTCATCTTGTCGAAGCCGAACGCCTCGACCGCGCTGTAGACCCACGGCGTGAGCTTTCCCTCGAGCTCTGACCAGTCCAGCGACTTCGACATCTCGTGGTGTTGATGGTGGGTAAAGTGTGGGGAGTAGCGATGAGCTTTAAATTTTTCAGGTCCCACAAAAATGAAAAATAAATAAAAAAATTAAAAATGAAAAAAATAGTGAAAAGATATGTCTCGCCCGCAACTAGTCGCTTGCAAGGCACATGATTCGCCGGTTTGTGCGCAGATTGTCCCAGAATAGCACCATGTCACAGACCCAGTCGCCTGCGGTGTCGAAGTACGCTGATTGGTCGAGAGAGGCGCTTGCGGCCCGCGTGGTGGAGCTCGAAGAGACGATGCGCTCGCACGCTATAAAGCCACCGAAGCCGGCCAAGCAGCGCAAGCAGAGGCCATTGGACTTCGCCAAGCACGGCAAGCGGTTCATCGCGTTGCGGTTTGCGTACCTGGGCTGGAACTACAACGGGCTGGCGATCCAGAAGGACCCGACGCCGCTCCCGACCGTCGAGGGAACGCTCATCGATGCGATGATCAGGTGCAGGCTCGTCGAGTCGAAGGAGCCGGCAGCGTTCAGGTTCAGCAGGTGTGGCCGCACAGACAGAGGCGTGAGTGCGATGAACCAGGTGGTGTCGCTGGTGGTGAGAAGCAACCTGAGCCCGGAGGAACAGGCCGACCCAAGCAACGACCACAGAGAGATCGACTACATCAACATCCTCAACGCTCTGCTGCCGAACGACATTAAGATACACAGCGTGTGCCTGAGACCACCACCGAAGTTCGATGCCCGCTTCAGCTGCGTCTCGAGACACTACAAGTACATGTTCCACCGTCGTGAGCTGGACATTGAAGCTATGCGAGAGGCTGCGTCTTTCTACCTGGGAGAGCACGACTTCCGCAACTTCTGTAAGCTGGACGGGTCCAAGCAGATCACCAACTTCAAGCGAACGATGCTCCAGTCGCAGATCCTGCAGCTGGACAAGGACCTCTACTGTTTCGACCTGCAGGGCTCAGCTTTCCTGTGGCACCAGGTGCGTAACATGGTTGCGGTACTGTTCCTTGTTGGCCAGGGACTTGAGAAACCAGAGGTCGTGAAAGAGCTGCTGAACATAGGTAGCTACCCAACGAAGCCCTTGTTCGAGATGGGTGCTGATTTCCCACTGGTGCTGTATGACTGTGATTTCCAGGGCATCGAGTGGAGACACGCCTACGAGAATACCAAGTCAGAAAGAACAGCCAACACGGTATATGCGAACTGGCTGGAAAACAAGGTCAAATCACAGGTGTCGCAGTTCATGCTTGAGCTGTTCCCAGAGCCGCAGAGTGAGCAGATCAGAGACAAGGTGAAGATCAACGTTGGCGGTGGGTCTGTGAAGGTTGTTGGTGAGTACGTGCCGTTGTCCAAGAGAGAGAGACACGACTCCTTTGAAGATGTGAACGAGAGATGGCTCAAGAAACAGAGAAATAAGTAGCATGAATTTATGTTTTATGCTGTGCAACATTAGATTATATAAATAGAATATATAAATCAGAGTATGAGTTATACCTCAAACTGAAACAAATATAGATTAAGTGCACGATATTATATATAATTTGATCTGTAAAGACTAATAAAAAAGCAGAGGGACCAGAAAGTGCTCTTCCACACAAGAAGAGGCTCCCACCTTCAGCCCTCACCTCAAATACGCTTATAATAAAATTATGGTGTAGGTGTAGGTGTGCGGGTGTGTGGATCGCGATGTCCGGTTCCTGGTGTGCGGGTGTTTTTCACCACCGTCCAGGGATCAACTCACAGAAAAGACCACCACAGCGACCCTCCAAACGCACCAACTAACCACCACAATGGAAGTGAACTACGTCGTGGCGTTCGTCTGCGTGCTGATTGCGAGTGCTGCGTTTGTGATCCTCCAGCAGCACTCGCGGGTGCCGTTTGTGCCCGGGCTCTCCAGCCAGGGCAACAGGGCCCCAACGTTCATCATCTGTGGACCGTGCGGGTCTGGAAAGACGGCCCTGTTCCACTGGCTCACCACAGGCAGGCTCCTGCCCACGGTGATGTCGCAGGAGCCGAGCTCGACGACGCGATTCGCCCTGCCGTCGTCGACGAGGGGCACGTCCTCGGCTACAGACTTCAGGCTGGTCGAGTTCCCGGGCCACAACAAGCTGCGCAGCCTGGTGCTGGACGAGATCCGGGGCTCCCCCAACGTGCACGGGCTAGTCTTCGTGGTGGACTCGACCTCAGACCCGGCCACGCTCGCAGAGGCCGCGCACTTCCTCTACCAGGTGCTGACCCTCACCGAGCGCAGGCCCGGCGGTGTGGACGTGCTCATCGCGTGCAACAAGACGGACCTCTTCAGCGCCAGACAGCCGGCGAAGATCAAGGAGATCCTCCAGGCAGAGATCAACACGCACAGGGCTCTGCACACGGCGAACGTGGCGCAGGTGGAGGAGGGCGACGACGAGGTGGAGCTCGGGTCGCATCTCGAGTTCACGTTCGAGCAGCTGGACGGGAACGTGGACGTGTGCGGTGGGAGCGTGGCGAAGGGGAAGACTGACAAGTGGGAGTGCTGGGTGGACGAGCGGGCGGTGAACTTTTAGGTATAATCATATGTATTTATATATGTGTAATCATATATATATGTATTTATATGTGTATTTATAGTGATATATATATGTCCCCGTAGTGTTATGAGCCCGGGCGCGAACATCGCGAACATCGCGGAATCAATCAGACCACAGTCCAGGAACCATCACCGAGACTTAACCCCTGGGGCCATCCTCACACAACGCTTAGAGAGACCCCTGAAGAGACCCATGTCGACGAAGAACCTCCTCTCTCGCGGCGAGATCGAGCACCGGATCTCGCAGGGCGACGCGATCGTCATCTACAAGCACATGGTGCTCCGCCTCAACGGCTGGATCAAGTACCACCCCGGCGGCGACAAGGCCGTGTACCACCTCGTGGGCCGGGACGCGACGGACGAGATGGTGGCGTACCACTCCGAGGAGACCGTGAAGACGTTCCAGCGGTGGCAGATCGGGTACATCGACCACCAGTGGGAGAACATGCGCCCGCCCATCCAGGGGGGCCGCTTCAGGAGCCTCCGCCAACAGGAGGAGGAGGAGGACTCAGGGGCCTCGACCCCGGGGACTAGCTCCGCTGCGTCATATTCAACAGACCCCTCCGACGAGGAGACTAGCCCGGAGTGCACAACGAAGACTACGAGCCCGGAGAGCACATTAACCAAGACTCCAAAGACTCGGTCAACGAAGACTCCATCAAAGACTCCATCAAAGACTCCATCAACGAAGACTCCATCAACGAAGGGCCCAACCGTGAAGACACCCCCCGGCCACACACACGTCCGCCCCGTGGTGCCCGGCAACACGGTCCCCTCCACCGAGCTCTACCCGCGTGTCATCGCCGACCCGGCAGACCCCGCGGCGGCGTACGAGTCCCGGCAGCTCGAGCACGACCTCACGAGTCTCCCGAAGCTCGACCCGGAGACCCAGGCGATGCTCTCGCGCGAGTACAACGCGCTCCACCAGCAGGTGATCGAGGGCGGCTTCTACGAGTGCGACTACTGGGCGTACGCCAGAGAGGCCCTCCGCATCTCCGCCCTCCTGGGCTCCTCGTTCCTCCTCCTCCACCACAAGTGGTACGTCTCCTCGGCCGTGCTCCTGGGCCTCGCCTGGCAGCAGCTCGTGTTCATCGTGCACGACGCCGGGCACAGCGCCATCACACACAACTACCAGCTCGACAGCGCGATCGGGATGAGCATCGCGTCGTACATAGGCGGGCTCTCGCTGGGCTGGTGGAAGCGCAACCACAACGTCCACCACCTCATCACGAACGACCCCGTGCACGACCCGGACATCCAGCACCTGCCGTTCTTCGCCGTGAGCACGCGGCTGTTCGGCGACGTCTACTCCACCTTCTACGACAAGGTGCTGTGGTTCGACCGGCTCGCGCAGACGGTCGTCCCGCTCCAGGAGTACCTCTACTACCCGATCCTGTGCTTCGGCCGCTTCAACCTCTACCGGCTCAGCTGGGCGCACCTGCTGCTGGGCCAGGGGCCCCGCCACGGCCAGGCTGCGTGGTTCCGCTACTACGAGCTGTGCGGGCTCGCCTTCTTCGCGTACTGGTTCTTCTACCTCGTCGTGTACCGCGCACTGCCAGATCACGTGACACGCGTCGCGTACGTGCTCGTCTCGCACGTGACCACGATGGTCGTGCACGTGCAGATCACGCTGTCGCACTTCGCAATGTCCACGCAGGACCTGGGCGTGCACGAGTCGTTTGTCTCGAGACAGATGCGCACGACGATGGACGTGGCGTGTCCCGAGTGGCTCGACTTCTTCCACGGCGGGCTCCAGTTCCAGGCGATCCACCACCTATTTCCGAGGGTGCCCAGACACAACTTCCGCAAGATCCAGCCGCTGGTGATCCGCTTCTGCGAGAGGGTCGGGCTCACGTACTCCATCTACGGCTTCGTCGACGGCAACCAGGAGGTCATCAACCGGCTGGGCGAGATCGCAAAGCAGGCCCGCATCCTCAGCGAGTGCACGCGCTCGATGAAGGAGGAGGCCGTGCGCGAGGGCAACTACTTCGAGCTGCACATATAGGTTTTCCAGTGAGGCTAGATCATTTAGCATGGTTTTCCAGTGCTGCAAATATGGAGGGAACTGCACATCTGGTGCGTAAATAAGTTATTATATATTGGCACAAGCTGGTTACAGCTGGTTTTACAACTGGTTTTCCAGTGTAGAGGGCTATGAAGGGAACTACTTCCATGCACATATAAGTTATTATATCATTTAGCATGGTTTTCCAGTGAAGCTACTGCAAATCGAAGTACTTTTTGCACATATAAGTTATTATATATTGGCACAAGCTGGTTCACAGCTGGTTTTCCAGTGTAGATTCACGTTATTCCGTATATACACATGCCAGGCCTAGCCCACCAGTTCAGGCGACTCCTTCTTTACTTTTTTCTTCTTCTTCTTCTTCTCCACGGGATTGCCATTCTCATCGAGCTTCTTTTCCTTCTTCTTCTTTCTGATGACTATGACCTCTTCCTCCGCGTTCTTGGAGCTTGCAGCCTCCAACTGCTGTCTCAGTTTAGCAACCTCTGCAGCACCTTCGTCTTCTGGCGTGGAGTCGAAGTCGAAGTTTTCCAGATTGGAAGACCCGAGTAAAATGCTACGCTTCTTAGAAGCGTTCTTGTTCTTCTGCGATTTACCAGATTTCATAGAGTCCTGATCAGAAATGTCATTGGAACCAATCACCTCTTCCGAGAGAATGACAACATTCTTCTTCTTCTTCGGCTTGACAGGTGCGTCCTCCACTTCGATAGTTGGGGTGACAGAACGAGGAGTCGAAGAGAAGCCACCTACCTTTGAAGAAGTAAGCGGAGAAGGCGCCTCACTGGAAAGGTAGTATGGATCATCTTTCAGTCTTTCCATACGTTCCTTCTTTCTGGACTCAGAGACTTTAGAGCCTTCCACAGGTTGAGTATGAGAGTCCTCCTCTTCATAAGTGCCATGGTCTTCGTAAAGCTGCTCTTCAAACTCTTCGATGTCAGTTTCATCGTCATCGGATTTGTAGAGTTCATCAAAGACATCTTCATTGATAGGTGTGTCCAAGTCAAAATCTGGTGGTGCGATTCTTTTCTGTGAGCCATGCGATATTGGATTGAGCTCCCAGGCATCAAAGAGAGATGGGAGAGCAGATGAAAGAAACAATGGGGGTTCATTAGCATTCATATCATGTTGCTCGATAGAGTCGACAACGAGCTTTAAAAACTCAAGGAACTCAACAGAGCGTTCCTGGATCTCAAAATGCTTGGAGTTGGAAAGTTTTTCAAAGAACCTAATGATTTTTTTGGTTAGTGAAAGGATGCTGTCTCGTTTGTGAGTATCCCAATACGCAGGGTCCTTGTTCACGTAGCTATTGTAGATCTTGACGATGGATGGGATGTAGAGAGTGACCACATCGGCACTGAATTGGAGGATTTTCGTTTCACGTAGAAGGATGCTTTGAATCAGCACATCACCGTTCTTAATGTACTCTGAATACTCACCAGTGAGCCAGATCACATGCTTAAGGATTTGTGGGAGTTTGAGCAACACATCTTCGTTATTCAAGATTTTGATAGCAGATGCAACAACGTCTTTTCTGACACTAGGGACCCTAACGGCTATATCCCTCAGTTGCTCACCAAGAGCATCTCCCGTGTCGAGGTTGTTAGCGATGGACAGGTCAATGAGGTCTGAAATCACGGCCAAGTACCACTCGAACGAAGGTATGTTTGTGTAGTTATCCTGTGAGGAGACGTGGAGGATCATGTGCACGATGCTGGTCTTGTAGCTGTCGGAGAGGACGGGCTTGTCTGGGTGCAGCGTTGGGATCAGATCCTCGACCTCTTTCTCATCGTCCGGAACGAGCTGCACCATCAGCTTCTTCACGATCTCGAAGCAGTTGTCGTCGTTGACGATGCCACTCACCAGGTCCAGCGACTTCTCCCTGATGATCGTGTCGTTGTCCTCGAGGAACTGCAGGATGTAGTCGCTGTACTTGGAGATGAAGCGTGGGTTGATCTTGCCGATCTTGAGGAACGCCAGCAGCCCCACGAAGCGCAGGTTCGAGTCGTCCTCTCTGAAGAACTGGACGAGCTCGTCCAGGCACACGTTGGCGACCTCGTAGTCGTCCTCGTCGATCATGTTGCCTGTGACCAGGCAGTTGACGCACTCGAACGTGAGCGACGACGCCCTCGTCTTGGACATGAGCTCGAGGACCGGGCCCAGCAGCTTGGCCTTCAGTCTCGGCTCCACAATCGTCAGGTTCGAGAAGAGCTTCAGCAGCCGGATCAGCATCCAGTTGTTGCTCGAGGACTTGAGCATGTCGTAGAAGTGCGGTGCCAGGCCGACGAGCATCTTGGGCGTCTTCTTCGAGAGCTCGCAGATCACCGTCACCGTCGCCGTCACGACGGAGTCGTCCGGGTCGTCGAGCTTCTCGAAGATCCGGGGCAGGTGCGTTCTCAGCGCCTCCGGGTACCGCAGGAAGATCTTGTACATGGCGAGCACGGCCTTCTTGCGGATGTAGG
The DNA here is from genome assembly GCA_003708295.3 of Petasospora mycetangii. Taxonomy (NCBI): domain Eukaryota; kingdom Fungi; phylum Ascomycota; class Saccharomycetes; order Phaffomycetales; family Wickerhamomycetaceae; genus Petasospora; species Petasospora mycetangii. The sequence continues at coordinate 959,859 of PPNU03000004.1, forward strand.
GCTTGGAGTGGTTGAGCATCTTGATGATGTCGTCGTTGATGTCCGCGGCGAGCGCACCCGTGACGACGTTGGAGATGCCGCTGAGGGCGACGCCGACCTCGCCGGGGCGGGCCGAGTTGAGGTCCTTCTTCAGCAGGTTCGTCGTCAGCATCAGCACGTCGTTGTCGTTCTTGAAGCTCTGGATGGCGGCGAGGTACCCGACACGCTTCTGCTGGAACTTGGGCGAGCTCATCACCTCCAGCACGTGGAAGTTGGCCCAGCCCATGTCGAAGCCGTACATCTCCAGGTACGACAGCTTGAGGATCGCCATCGTCTTGACGTCCATGTCGCTGGACTTGACCTCCTTTCTGCACTCGGCGATGGCGTCCTGGAGGAACTTGAGCTGCGACTCCGGCTCCTTGTTGGAGCGGATGCCCTTGATGAGGTCGTTCAGCGACTTCTCAAAGAGGAACCCGAATGGGCGTAGCCGGTTCTTCACCTCTGCCTGGCTCATCGTTGGCTGGGTCCCTTCCGCTTGCGCGTGTAGTGGGCTGTTCCTGGCTGGTGGTTGTTTTGTTACCGCACTGTTAGAGGGCCGTTGCTTGTGCGGGGCACGCCCGGATCACCAAGACTAGGGGTAATTAGACTAGGGGGTTAATGAGACTAGACACCAACGGGACTAGGCATTGAGCACATTGCAAGACCAGAGACTACAGTGAATATGCCCACAGAGCAGACCCACAGGCGCCAGCCGTCCATCAACTCGCAGACGTTTGCGGTGGCCGTCGAGGACGAGACCCAGGACGACAACTCGACGGACTCGTACGAGTCCGTGGACGAGGAGAACGCGGCGTTCGACCCCGTCGAGTACCTCACGTCGTCGCTGAACGAGGCCCTCACGCGGATGGAGTTCAACAGGTCGATCGCCATCCAGGCCCAGACCTCGGGCAAGCTCAAGAGCAAGGAGATGGAGGTGCTGGCTCTCCAGGAGGAGGCGCACCAACGGCTCGTGCAGTTCCAGCACTCGTTCAAGAACGGGCTCAGGGTGCTGCAGCAGGTATCGAAAGAGCTCAAGCACAGCAAGCAGCGGGTCCAGGCGCTCAGCAGCCACGTGGAGACGAAGCACCCGATCGAGTACAGCCAGGCCCGTGATAAGGTGGTCTCGCGTAGTCTCTCGCCGGGCGGCGACGAGATGTACATATAGTTAGGGAGACTAGATGTACATATAACGGAGGAGACTAGATGCACATATAGTTATGAAGACTACGAGACCACAATATACGGTAGCCATACGAAACATCCAATATACGAAAACACATGTATTAGCCCACCCTCCACACCTCCACACCGAGGATCCCGAACCTGGTACCGCACTCGCTCAGGGGCTCGTTGCCGAACGTCAGCGACGTGTCGCTCACACCGCTCATGAGGTCGGCGTCGACCCAGAGCCCGTAGTGGCCGTCTCCTCCCCCGAGACTCAGGAACTCCGAGGTGCAGTATATGATGTAGTCGTTGAGGCCCGTGTACGGGAACGCCTTGAACTGGAGGTGGTCGCCCTCGTCGGACCTCACGGGCTTGCTCTTCCACAGGAAGCACTCGCCGTTGCCGTAGAACCGTCTCGAGTCGGTCGGGTGCAGAAACTCGTTGGCGTAGCACCCGAAGAGCCCGCCCTTGACGTCCTTTATCACAATCACGTACCCGTTCTTATCGTACTTCTCCCGGTTCGGCTTGATCAGCCGGTACAGCGTGTGCAGCGACGAGCCGTGCTGCTCCAGCGAGTACAGCAGCTCCCAATTGCTCTGGATCTGGAGCCGGGCCGGGACGATGCTTCGTATGTCCTCGCCGAGCTCTCGCGTCAGCAGCCTGTTCTTCGTCGTGGGCAGGTACCCTTGTAGTTGCAGCGGAGTCAGTGGGGGCGTCTCCATGTAGTCGAGCTGTGGCGAGGGCGATTTCGAAGGCGACTTCTTTCTCCCTCCAAAGATCCCACGCATTCCAGCCATTGTCGCACACAGTCAGAGCAGATACCACGGCCTGAGCTGTATAGCGTGTTGTTGTGTGGGATGTTTCATTTGGTCTCACAAACCCGCGAACTTTGTGGGCTCTACCCCACGCTATTAGGCGACTACTCTTATATATCTGCATACTGTGTGTTTTAGAAGAAATCAAATATAATCGTAGTCGTTGTTACAAGCACATGTCTAACATATTTTCTCTTTTCGTTTTCTCTTTTGTGTAACATGAAAGCAATATAAAACTAGTAGGCTATGTCCTATATAGTTTCCTCTTAAGGCAACCAAGTGAGAGGCCTCTTGTGTGTGAGCTGTTATACCATGTGGACCTCGAGCTCACCTTTTTTCTTTTCCTTTTTTCGTCATTCTCATAAATATATCACAGGAACAAACATCTTCACCACTCTTAGATGATGCTATCTTCTTCTTTTCTTCTTCAACTCAAAACAAAACAAAAACAAACAAATACAAAATCAATAACACTTTTCAAATAGGCCTTCATTTCTTCCCCTCGTCACCGGTGGGCAACATACCACCGAATTGACCATCCAGAAGATCGATCGTATCCGTAGCCAGATTGTGGTTCTTGTCATCATCAGGAATCAACGAGTTCATAGGCTTCACATATGGATGGTGGACATCACTAGTGCTTGGTAACATAGTGCCATCTTCGAGGGGACTAAGAACAAAGCCACCAAGTTCGGCACACCAACCAACCCATTCGTCAACCCAACATCTAACAACCCACCAAGCACCGAACCCTCCACCTCCAGCGAGAGAAATCTCACGAAGGGCACTCGTGAGTAAAGCGGAAGTGCACAAGAGGAACAGGCGTGGTGGCACATTGTTGAAAGTAGCTGGCAATGAAGCGATATAAGTACCCCATTCGACGATGACTGAATCATAGACACTGGCATCCTTTTTCAACATCTCCGGAATTTTCGTCTGAAGAACCTGAACGGCATTCTTATAGTTTTCACCATCACAAGGAAGTTCTCTGGCAGCAATCTGTTCAACATCAACATGCTTTGTCCAATCGTTGTACATGACTTCTCTATCTAAATGATGAGATAGAATTTTGTTGGCAGATTGAGCAGTCTCAACAACCCTAACGAATCTTGATACAAGTTGACAAAATTGTTTGGCAAGTTTGAGCTTTGCCATGGACAACTTTATAGGCAATGAGGCTAATGACTCAGATAATTTGTCAGTGAACTTTTCAATTAATTCCTTCAATTGCTCTAAGACGATACTTGGGATATCCTGTAGGGCCAACTTAGCCAACATTTTGATTAACGACTTGAACATAATGGAGTCAGAAGCAATTATCCATGCAGACATGCTTGGAGCAGTGTAGAGCTTCAATACTGGAGTGGTCAAAGAGCCATGAAACGATGAAATTAGCGCATACAGTCTTTTGAGCTGAACATATCTGATTGACTCAAAGATTGCAGTACAATGCGACTTGTAGAGACCTTCAAGTGTATCAGCAGCATCGACGTCAGCGCCTTCCGGCAAGTAAGGTTTGATATCTGGAAGATCGAACTGATGATCGGTAGCACCACTACTCTTGTGGTTGATAATGGATGCAAGATCCGGAGCAAATTTCAGTTCTGGAGCGACTTGATCGTTTAAGAAGCTGGTGATTGTGGTAACATTTGTAGATGCTGATAATGGGTTAGACATCATTGGGGTTGATACTTGTGAATGGTAAGAGGCAGGACTATTAGAGCCATAAGGTGATCCTGGTAGGAACGAGGAGTCAAAGTTTTGACTGTGATTATGCAATGGGGTATTAGCACTCGAACCAACAGCAGATGCACTATCATCGTTGATCAACTTTAGACCACAGTAGTGGTATTTGGATTGTCCTCTCATACCCAAACGACGCGTTGTCAAAGTCGGGAACACGATACGAACCAGCTTACCAAATGAGGCTGGTGATAACGGCTTGAGTCCATTTTCAGCACACACACCAACGTATCGAGCATAGATTCTGTTTCTTGGAACTACAGCAGAACTGCTTGCCTGACATGCCCTCATAAGCCATGTCATACCAAACACTTGTCTCTGCCTTTCCTTTGTGGCATCGTTTTTGATTAACAAAGCTCGACCATTGTTGAGTGGTGGTGTGGCAATAGTATCAGAGACATTGCTAGCTTCAATAGCTCTGACCTTCGCAGCGAATTCGTCCAATGGAACTTCGAGAACCTTAGCGGCCATATTTCTTAGCTCAAGATCGCCATCCTCACCTGGGAAAGCGTGGTCGGCTTTTCTCTGTCTCTTCCTTTGTGACTCTGGTGTTCCTGATGGCGTTCCATGTTTAGAGCCACGCAAATGAGCTGGAACCGGCATTGGTGCTTCCATCATTCCAGGCCTTGTCGGGGTCTGGAAGTGGTGAGGTGGTGGCACATTCATGTGTGGTGGCACTTGCGCTTGCTGTGTGAGAGAGCTACCCATCATCTGCATCTGGTGGTTAGACTGAGGTGCGTGTTGAAGAGGTTGTGGTTGCAGTGTCTGCGCCTGAACCTGCTGTTGTGGTGCAGGTTGTGGAGCATGTTGAGACTGTTGCTGGTGGGGTGGTTGTGTCAGCTGTTGTGTAGCACCATGTGATAGCTGCGGTGTCTGGGACTGCTGGATTTGAATCTGAGGCTGCTGCTGCTGCTGTTGTTGTTGCTGTTGTTGTTGTTGCTGCTGCTGTTGCTGAGGCTGATAATACTGCGGCTGGCCACCCATGGCCTGCTGGTACCGGATCTGCTGGAGGTCATTGGAGTTCCCACTAGGGTAGTGTGTAACCATCATCGGTATCTGGCCAGCCTGGGTGTACTGGGGGTGCATGTGGCCCATGTTCCCGTTCATTGTGTGTATTTGCTGTGCTTGGTGAGCCGGGTCGACACGAACGTCTTGTCGAGGCGATGCCTCCGCATTGTTCGACATGACAGAGGTGTTTGTGGTCGATCTAACAGGGAGGGAACGGAACACGAAGTGACAGCACTGTTTCGAGGGTCAGTTCGACAAGCTTGGCCGTAGAGAGTGTTTTGAGCTCGTGGTGGTACAAGACAAGCGCTGCTGGCGGTTGAGAGGAGACGCAAGAACGACGTCAACTGGCGGGCGCTTAGAGACGAGAATGGCCACACAAGTTCGTAGTGGATACAGGCGTGCTCTCACGAGTTTCCAGCGTGGCGGTTCGCTGCGGCAGAGTTGTGGGGCCCCTGTTGTGGTGGTGTGTGAAGGAACGAGCGTGCCCGCTGAGACCTTTGGGAACTCGCCTTTGCGCTTGGGCAGTGGCTAGGCAGGGGCTGGACAGTGGCTAGGCAGCGGGTGCTGGAGCACGTGCGGGTGGTGTGGAGTGGTGTGTAGAGCTGGGCGGCAAGCAATGGGGCAACCGGCTCCAGTGTGGTCCTTTTAATGGTAGATCTCCAGTCGTTACCGCTCAACGTCCCTCTCTCTCAAGATTTTTTTTCCTTCCCCTTGGAGCGCGGTGTGCGTTTCCCTGGCAAATTCATTCCCGCCAAAGGGCGCAAAACGCGGAGCGCCGGTGTTGAGATCGGCGAAAAACTCGCCTTGTTTGGGCGCACCAACTCCGATAGCAGCCCTGCTCTTTGTTTCGCCATTATTCAAACGATAACCACATTCCCTCACGACCGAACGCGGGGGGTTTGAGGGCAAACGCTGTGGGCCGGTCTGCACAGGCTGGGGCTTGTGGGCTGCGAGTAGCAGCCATAGCAGACGGGCACTGACCTCTCAAAGCCCGCAATTGCGATCGGGTTTGCCCTAACTTTCGTTGCCTAGGAGATAATCAGCTTCACCATTCCCGTGCTAATTGGCGAAAATAAGCTGAACATCGCGCTCCGCCTATTGTGCCGAAATGTGCCAGTTCGCAAACGGTACCCCGCAAGTCGCAGGAACGAGCACCTTTTAGTGCCAGCTGGAGAGCCAGTCTCGAGTCTCAGCTACCGTAGTAAGTACCCAAACACGCTCCGGATCAACAGCTTGTACTGGCTCCCAATGCCGTAGTGCTCGCCCTGGCGAGATCCATGCGTGGCCGTACCGCTCTGCTTCTGGTTTGCGCACTCAGCACTGACAAAAAATTTTAGGCGGGATGAGAGGCCTTAGAGACACACACTAGACACACTTTTACCAGCACCACAACCGACCACGCGCTTACAGACACACACTAGCGATGGTTGAGCTTAACTCGGACCCACAGATCCTTCTGAGAAAAAGAAAGAACGCCGACAGGCTCAGAATCGAGAAACAGGAGCAGGTCAGAAAGAGAGATGAGGAGAACCGCAGAAAGAAGAACCAGAGAAAGCAGAGATTCGTGAGAGCCGAGACCCTCGTTACCAAGACGCTCGCCACGAGAAGAGAAGCCGAGAGAGTCAAGAGAGTCTCCAAGGTCGAGAAGCAGGCCATCAGCGAGGCCACCAACAACCACTACATCGAGAAGGTCGCCAGCGATGGGTCCAAGACCAAGCAGATGTACTCTGGTAAGCCAACGCTCTACTTCATCGTCAGAACAACAGGTCCACACGGCGTGAAGCTGCCTTCGAAAGTGCAAAAGGTGCTTTCCCTTCTCAGGTTGAACCGTGTGAATACCGGTGTGTTCGTGAAGTTGACCGAGACCATCTACCCACTCCTGAAGTTGATCTCCCCATACACAGTGATAGGCCAGCCTTCGTTGCAGTCTGTGAGACAGCTGATTCAGAAAAGATCCACTGTCACCATCAAGGACGCCGAGACCGACCAGGTCAAGACAGTCAAGCTGAACGACAACAACCTCGTTGAGGAGAAGTTAGGCGAGACGGGTGTCATCTGTATCGAGGATATCATCCACGAGATCATCACATTGGGCGAGCTCTTCAAGACCGTTACCCACTTCATGGACCCATTCACACTGAACAACGATATAGTCGGGTATGGTCCTTTGGCCAAGCTGAGAAAGATGGAGAAGCAAGAGGCTAAGAAGCACACCAAGATTTCTAACGCTGGTTCTGCTCCGATCTTGGAGATTGATATTGACGACTTCATTGCACAGATGAACTGAGCATACTCACCGTTCCACCAATTTGTAAATTACACCACTGTTTATGCATGACTCCTTGTAATTCTCTTCGTTGATGAAGTAGTATTTTGTAGTCTCACAATGGAATCAATACTTACCTATTAAGTGCTACATTTCCTTGGAAGAAACCGGCCCTCAGCCGCATCCTACAAGCAATTGAAGATCGTATTTTGTATATTTCATATTAACAATGAATAGCTTAGACTGAATAGTTCAGGCCAAGATTTTTTTGACTGCAGCGGCCACAGCGTCACCAACCTCTGTAGTGGAGTTGGTACCACGCAAGTCACCTGTTCTGATACCAGCATCAAGAACCTCCTTGACAGCCTTCTCGAGGGCAACACCCTCCTCGAATAGGTCCAAAGACAGTTTCAGCATCATGGCAGCAGACAAGATGGTAGCAATTGGGTTGACCTTGTTCTTCTCCAAGTCTGGAGCGGAGCCGTGGCATGGCTCGTACAGACCGAAGGCCTTGTTAGAGTCAGGCAAAGAGGCCAGAGATGCAGATGGGAGCAGACCAAGAGAGCCTGGAATGACAGAGGCCTCATCGGAAATGATATCACCAAACATGTTATTAGTAATGACAACACCGTTCAATTGAGTTGGGTTCTTGATCAGGATCATGGCAGCAGAGTCGATGAGCTGGTGCTGGACGGTCAGCTGTGGGAACTCCTTCTCGATGGTCTCGGTGACGACCCTTCTCCACAGTCTGGACGAGGCCAGGACGTTAGCCTTATCTAACGACCAGATTGGCAATGGTGGTGTGTGCTGGAGAGCCATGAAAGCGGCCATTCTGGTGATTCTCTGCACTTCTGGAACAGAGTACGTCTCCGAGTCCCAGGCGACACCGGACTCGTCCTCCTCTTTTCTCTCACCAAAGTAGATACCACCAACAAGCTCTCTAACAACGGTGAAGTCAGTGCCCTTGACGACCTCGGCCTTGATTGGCGACAGCTCCAGGAGCGAGTCGGAAGCAAAGTTACATGGTCTGAGGTTGGCGTAGAGGTTCAGCTCCTTTCTGATCTTGAGCAAGCCCTGCTCCGGTCTGACAGCACCTGTTCCCCACTTAGGGCCTCCAACAGCACCGAGCAGCACAGCATCAGCCTTCTTGGAAGCCTCGAGAGCATCATCAGGCAGTGGCACACCAGTAGCATCGATGGCAGCACCACCGATCAAGTGGTGCTGGAAGTTGAACTTGATGGAAGGGCGAGCCTCCTCAATGGCCTTGAGCACCTTGATGGCCTCATCGGTGACCTCAGTACCCACGTGGTCACCTGGGAGCACAACGATATTCTTCACGACGCTCATTCTGCTTGCTAAGATGGTAGTCAATGATGAGGCCCGAAGTGTGGAGGTGGGCGAGGGTGTGAATCATCGCCGGTTTTTTCACCGGTGACGGGATCGCGGGCGCGATGCTACCAGGAGCTTGTTATATACAAAAAGATTTCAAAAGATATACACTACCTGAAGAGAATTATGATCGCAAAACCAATTAAAAGACAAACAGCGAAGCTAACGAAGGGCATAAAACAGCAAAAAGGGAACTCAGTGACCGGACCATTCAATGGTGCTCAAGTCAATGCCTTCCTTGACCATCTCCCAGAGTGGGGACAGCTCTCTCAAGAACTCAACACGCTCATGGATGGCCTTGACCACGTAGTCGATCTCCTCCTCAGTGGTGAAACGGCCGACACCGAATCTGATGGAGGAGTGCGCAAGGGCATCGTCCGCACCCAAGGCGTGTAGAACGTAGGATGGTTCCAGAGAGGCTGATGTACAAGCAGAACCAGAGGACAGAGCGATGTCTTTCAGGGCCATCAGGAGAGACTCACCTTCGATGTAGGCGAACGAAACGTTCACACACCCTAAGTATCTGTGCTCGGCGGAGCCATTCAGCTGGGTGTGTTCAATGGACAGCAATCCGTCCATCAGCTTCTTCGAAAGTCTCTTGATGTGCTTCTGGTCGTACTCCATGTCTTCCTTGATGATTCTGCAGGCTTCACCGAAACCGGTCACGAGAGGAGGAGCCAAAGTACCGGATCTCAGACCACGTTCTTGACCACCACCAGTGATGATTGGGTCGATTCTCACTCTTGGTCTTCTTCTGACATAGATGGCACCGATACCTTTTGGACCGTAGATTTTGTGGGAGGAGATGGACATCAGATCGATGTTCATCTTGTTGACATCAACTGGGATCTTACCAACGGCCTGGGCACCATCGGAGTGGAAGAACACTTTGTGCTTACGACATATCTTGCCGATCTCCTCAAGAGGCTGGACAACACCGATTTCGTTGTTTACTGCCATGACGGAAACCAAACATGTGTCCTTGCGAATGGCCTTCTCCAGCTCCTCCAAGTCAATTAAACCATCTTCACCAACGTTCAAGTACGTGACGTCAAATCCCTCATCCTGCATGTGTCTGGCAGAGTCCAGGATACACTTGTGCTCGGTTTTCACCGTGATGATATGCTTTTTGGTTCTCTTGTAGAATCTTGGAACACCTTTGATGGCCATGTTGTTAGACTCGGTGGCACCCGAGGTGAAGATGATCTCTTTAGGGTCAGCGCCGATCAAGTCGGCCAGGTGCTTTCTAGCAATCTCGATTTCCTTATCAGTTTCCCAGCCGTAAGAATGTGTGTTGGAGTGTGGGTTACCATACAGGCCCGTGTAGAACTGGAGCATCTTGTCGAGGACTCTCGGGTCTGTTGGTGTAGTCGCTTGCATGTCGAGGTAGATGGGTCTTGTACCATTGAGAGGGTTAGCTGTGAATGCATTTCTGGAGATGGTCTCACTGGCTTGCTGCTGCGAGGACATGGTCTCGAAGGCGTCTTCGGCTTCACTGACTTGGGCCGCTCCAGCTGTAGCAGCTCTCTGCGTTGTCGTCGTGATGAGTCTTCTGAGCTGGGGACTTAACGTAGAGACCGCAGTCTTGATTCTGAGGCTTTGCATCATTGTGGCTCACGTCCTTGTGGTGATAGCAGCACGTGCAGTGGTCTGTGTCTCCCTGTGTAAAGCAACTAGTGGGAGTGTTGAGGTGGCAAAGTCGCAGCTCAATGTTGTACAGAGTGCAATGCCGATTGTCTCGAGTAAGTCCGTGGAGGTTGCGAGTGTGGCCGAAGCGGGCTTGGAGAGTGTGCGGTCCTTGGGGGTTTCACAGCCTTCTGGTACAGGAAGCTTCTAAGGGTAGTCAGCAGCAGTTCAGTCCCGTTGTGTGTGCGGGAGAAGATGGGCTTCTTCGCCTACGGTTCCCACTTGGGCGGTCTGGCTCTTTTTTTTTCTTTAGGTGGCGACCCGGGCCTTAGCGGGGAACAAGCCGAGTTCGGAAGCGCGACCGCCCCGGTAAGCTAGTCTCCAGGCTGTGTGGACTGGGTGCTGGGTCTGGTCCTCTGAGGAGCTGTGTGGGCTCTGTGGGCCAGTTGAGGAGGAGATAAGCCGCACAGGCAGTGTACATACTTTAGGCACCGGGATCCCCACACTTTTTACGACACACAAGCCAGAGACGCAAGACTCAGCTGATTTTTCGCGTGGGTCTCGGGGTCTCGGCCACATGGTGGAGATAGTGGCTCTGGAGGGCCCACCGGTGGTGCTAGACCGGGCGCAGAGCCTTAGATGGGCCGTAGAGGCAATAGAGTAAGCTGCCTACGTAGTAGGAGGACACTGCTGGTGGACAGGCGAGTCCCAGCCCCACGCCTGTTAGGCCCAGTGGGTCGCGTGGGCCATCTCCACGCCTGAAAAACTACTGGGAGAAAGTACCCATCACACCCAGTTCGAGATGGGCTGGGCCTCAATTGTGCACGTTCAGCGTTCCAGAAGAGACACGGAGCTTACTAGATGGTGGAGAGCGACTTTGTGATATCGCTCATTGTACGTTTTACTGCTAGACAGACAAGAGTCCCCAGACACTAACCCACGACTGAACAGAGTGGAGCTGCTGCTGGTACATCTACCGACCTCACGTTCTTCCCCATCGACACCATCAAGACAAGATTGCAAGCCAAAGGTGGGTTCTTCCAGAATGGTGGGTGGAAAGGTATCTACAGGGGCCTTGGATCGGCCGTCATCGCATCAGCGCCCTCGGCGTCGCTGTTCTTTGTTACTTACGACTCGATGAAAGCAGTGCTCACGCCAATCGCCAAGTCCAGGATCCACAACGAGGAGGTTGCATCTGCTGTGGCCCACATGGCGTCGGCATCGTGTGGTGAAGTAGCTGCGTGCCTCGTGAGAGTCCCTGCGGAAGTCATCAAACAGCGTACTCAGACGTCGGTGAAGTACTCGTCTTCCCTCAACACTTTCAAAGCACTGCTGCGTAATGAGTCGGGTGAGGGCTTGATAAAGGGCTTCTACAGAGGTTGGGGCACAACAATCATGAGGGAGATCCCCTTCACGATGATCCAGTTCCCACTGTACGAATGGCTGAAGAAGACATGGGCAAAGAGAGACAACAAGGAACGTGTTAACCCTATCCAGGGAGCAGTGTGTGGCTCCATTGCTGGTGGTGTTGCGGCTGCACTCACAACACCTCTGGACGTTCTCAAGACAAGAATCATGCTGAGTGAAAAACGCATTGGGGTCTTTAGACTGGCCAAAACAATCGTCAGGGAAGAGGGACTCAAAGTGTTCCTCTCAGGTATTGGTCCAAGAACAATGTGGATCAGTGCTGGTGGTGCCATCTTCTTGGGTGTCTACGAAACTGTGAGCACAGCACTAAGAACCGTCAAGGAGAAGGTGTGAACAAAATTACATAGTAGATTGAATTACGATACGATTACTGCAAAGACCGTAGTGATGCATGCTTTGGTTGAACATGATTAACGCGGTGTGATCATAATCTTCTTACCAACTTTCTTCTTCTTTGCGAACTTCATGACAAAATTCTCCATCTTCACTCCCTTGATGTTGAACTCTTCAATATACGGTGTTAGATCCTGCAAGTCCCACGTTGATTGCAGCTTAAACAAAAACTTTAGACGGTTATTGACATCACCCGGTAAAGAGCTTTTACCAACAAACTGGATTCTGTTTGGTAATGGCATGACGTAGTTACCTTTCAATAACGGCAAATCGATAGGGCAATCAAAGAACGGTGGTAGATCAGACTTCCATTTGATTAAGAAATCAGGTAAGCTCATGGCTTGAGTTCTAGCATGCTTCATCAAGGACTCGACACCATACCACTGTCCAACTTTGCTCTTATCTAGTGCAACTGGTTCCTTAGAGCCTTTGACAAATTTTCTGAAAACCGTTTCTATAATGTCAATGGTAAAGTCGTCATCTTCTTCCATACACTGGAACACCTCAATCAGCGATAACTCTTCCAAGTTCAGACTTGCTGCCATGATAGACATTATCATAACGTGTAAGGTTCGTGTGATGAACTCATCTGACAGAATGATAGCTGAGCCATTGAACGATGATCCATTCAAAGAGAAATACACAGACTCGAACTCCTTGTCGGAGATGGGAGACGTCCTCTTCAGCTCATCCACTGTAACTGGCGCTTTCACTTGTGACATGCTCTCATGACCGTCGTAGATGGGCAAACCTGACACATTTATGGATCCTTTGGTCTTGTGAACTTCATAGACAGAGGACTGGGTAGTGTAGGCACACAGGTAGTCTCCTCGTGGATTCTCGGGTCTCGACTTCTCCATGATCATTACGGTATTCGAATGGTTTCTCTGCCGCACATTGAACGTCTCACTCTCAGTACATATCACGATATCAGAGCCCTCCGTAGGCGCCTTAACAACCAACGGCTCTTTACCTTCTTCTAAAACCTTTAGGAGATCTGGCGTGAGTTCAATGAGCCTGTAGTTTCGTTTTTGCGACACATTTGCGTGTACAGATAGCTCATATCCCTTAGACATGGCGTTTATCGTCTCTGAGTGAGTTAACCTGGCCGCTGTCTCGTTAAACGCGTCTAATGTCTTTGGCCCATAAGGTCCATAGCGATGAGGGACGCGCCCCGACGCGCTCGGGCCCGGGCTCATCAAACGAGTTCGCGCAAATCATCCATCGTGCGCTTAACAGCTGTTCTATAGTTGCCATGGTAACGACTCCATCACTTTGTAGGCCGAGGAAAAGGTAAACAAACAAATTCGTGAAGAGCCCGCTCACCAAAACAAACACTCAAACTCCACCACACTTCCACCTTCGCACGTTACCATTGGCGCACTGCTAAACCCCAAGCAGCGACTGGTCAATAGCTCTTACATCTTCTTACAACTTTGCCGCCATGTCTCGTGTGGCTTCAAGTTTGTACGATGGCCACTTCCAATCAATACAGCCGTCACCAACAGTCAATAACTTGGCTGAGCCAGCACTGAACATCGTGAGATTCAACAACAACCTCGCCACCAATGTGAGGGGATCCACCAGAACGCCAGAAGAATGGACCGCCATATTTCCTACCGCCGCATTCTTCGAGGGCCGTGACATCAAGCTCGGTGATGTCGTGATTATGGTCTACGAGGACCCAGACTCCAAGAGAATCAACAGCGTTCTGTTCTCTGCTCTCGGTGAGATGTTCACAAACTCACTGACCTTAGACGAGAGATCACGGTTCTTCGTCGCGTGTGACAATTTGACTCCGAATTTCAGAAACTCCAATGTGAGAAGAGCCTTGGCCATCACACTTCTAAAGGCTTACTCTGCTTACAATTCACTGGACTTGAGCTGTCTTAGATCGAGCAAGATCCCCACTGCTCGTGAATGGGACGAAACCGTTGCGGGGGAGCTAGCTTCACTAATGAAACTCATCACAACTAAAACACCAGTGGAACTGGGAAAACAACTCCTAGCATATGGCTTTTTGCAACAGCAGTCCACAGACTCTGCCACTTTGGATGTCATATACTCCGATAACCCGGATGTTATTGAGTCCAATAACAAACTGGTCTTTTTACTGGGACAGCAGCTCGAACACCTGTTTGACCCTCTAACAGAGTATTCACCGGAATCAACAAATATCGTGTACAAGCCGCCAGAACACATCAATAACACAGATAATGAATTGGCAAGAAGCATCTGCAGCGAATTATTCCAGCTTCAAGAAAGCAGTACTACACAGCTGGTAAAGTTCCTCCGTGAAGTTGTGATTCCAACCAGAATCAAGGCACTGAGTGGGAAAATCCCGGACCTGTCCGCAGCTAAAGTCAACAAAATATTTCCACCAACCATTGACGAGGTCACAAGAGTCAATTGCATCTTCTTTGAAGCATTGAAGACTGCGATGCCATATGGAAGCTACGAGGTTATGAAGGCATGTGGCTGCACTATCCCATATTTCTATAAAGCTTATATGCGTCATGAATCAGCTTTGAAGAGTTTCTCGAAAGATCAATCAGAGTTTATGGAAAATTACAGCAGTAATCTCCCACCAACATACACACCGACTTTAATCTCATCCATAATGAAGGTACCGTTGAATCTGACTAAAATAAAACTGATTCTCCAAAGATTGTTGAACACAAAACAATGGAGTTATATTGAGGAGCCTATGGTCCAGAAATTCTACTCTTGTTCCATTGATACAATTGATTCGTTTGGTAAAGATGATTTGAAGCCATATAACAGAAGGGTTTTTACACCAACTGGTAAAATCTTGACTGAAATATGTACTGGTTGGCCTGCAATGCTGGCATACGGTTGGTTAAACAGAAAAGTTATCAATGTCTTTGACATTAAGGACAACTCTGATGGTTCTACTGGTGTCGTTGTGCTCTTCAATGATTACATCATATTTGCTTCCATTAATGACGATGAGAACGTCGAAGACTCGCATATGAAGCCAAAGATTTCGGATGTGCTTATGAACTCCTTGATGAATGAGAATCCGATCAAGAACATTCCAAACATGAAGGTGACCAACTGGACAGATTTGAGAAGTCTTGAACTACTCGCATTCGGGGATAACAATGTCCGTGTGATATTCAAGAACGATCCGGAATCGAGTATGTCTCTTTCAGTTGAATCATCATCTAAGTTCATTGGATTAGTGAACAAAGCGAAAATCTTGGGTAAGTCTACTCCTTTCCACTTATTCAAAAATGTGAAGTTTGGACTTTCCGTTTTTGCAACAGCACATGAACAGTCTGTCTATGAGCATGAACAATTCCGCTCCAAAGTAGCCTTGTTTTTGAACATTGATGTCAATGAAGCTTTGTTACAAAAGTACAACTTGTTCGCTGCAATTGGTGCAAAATTCACAGATGATGACATGGTGAGTGTGTCTGCCATCACAAGAGCTGGAGCGAAAGTTCATCATACAATTAATTCATCGGAGCTTGCAGGTTTCTTGTCAGAAGAGGTCTCTAGCCTTGAATGTGGAAGAAGAAGTGTGCTCAATACTGACTTGTTCGTCCCATTTGCACTTGCCAATAGATCTTTCTTGAAAAGATCCTGTCTTTCAGTTCAAAACAATGAATCTCGTACTAGTTCAAGAACACCATCAAGTACTTTGTCCAGAAACGTGAGCCAGGGAACTAGAAATACTAGTGTTGACTCTAGGCGTCTCTCATCTCTTTCGTCTGTCAACATCAACAAACCATTGCCAGACATTGTAGACAGGGACGAGAGAAATGCACCAAAGAAAAAATCGAGCAAACTCAAAAACAGACTTTCACAGATCTTTGGCCTCAAGAAGAAAAAGAGTACAGAATCTACAAAAACAACTCATAGAAAGCCATCATCTTCGTCTACAACCGCAAGCTCGAATCGTCAGAAGCTCCCAACACTTCAAAGCAAATTCGAGGGTGCTAAGAGCGTTGGTGGAAGCAGAATCAGCTCACAGAACTCCAATTTCTCTGTTCCAGTATCAGATATTCGTGGTGACAAGCTTGATGATACGCCAGAGGTATCAAAGAACGATGACTACAAAACCTTTGAGTCTTCCATGACCCCTATATTTGATGATGAACTTCCCGAGCTAAACTTTGAAACTATTGCCGAAGGATCTACAAATTGGGTTTTGACTAGAGATAACTCATCTGTCAATTGTAATTTGAACAAAGTTACCCAGCTCAACATAAACAACACCAATTCTTCCTCTCAAGGCTCAAGACAAACCTCACAATTACCTAATGGCAAACCGATTGATAAACTTACATCGTTGTTTGGACCACAAGATTCAGTTGCTGTGCCAAGTACAGAAACCGCTCTTACCGCACAGAAACCTAAACAGCAGCCTACTTTACGTGCCATAAAAACGAATTCCACAACAGTTCCCCAAAGCTCAACTCTCAGATCCATAGATGAAGATTTCAACAGTCCAGTTCTTAGAGTCGGTGTCCATGGGGGATCTGTTGATGACATTGCCAAAGATGAAGACATATTTTATACACCCAAGAGTTACAGAACAGATACAGAGTTCCTTGACAATGATGGTATGTTCAAAGATCTTCATGGTGCTAACATGTTTGGTTCATTTGATGTTGATAGTAGTATGAATCAATTTGGCAGCAATTTTGATGTTGATTTAAGTCAGGGAGAGGACGATGGTGCTGCAGCTGGTGATGATGATGACGATGAGGAAGAGGCCACACGTTGGTCTGCTTGTGGGTATGAGGACAACAAAAAGATTGTCAATGCACAAGAACTATCAGCTGTCACCAAAGAGCAGCTCAATGGCTGCACCTATGACTCTTCTAGTCCTGTTTCATCAAGAGTATCCAGTTTCAAGTCTTGTATGGACGATAATCAGATGATCCATGTCTTGAAAGAGGAAGGGGACTTTACTGATGGTGCATTGAAAAGTGACGAATCATTCAAATATCTTGCTGGTATTTTGGATGAGCCATTGACCGATGTTACGATCAGAAACTCTGAGACTTACAAATCTTTACCGAGATCATTCTCTTCCCACAAGTATTTGGCAGCCTTCATAGACTCTGATGTGGATCTGTCTAAAGATCTCTACGAGTTTCTACAAACTGTCTGAGACATTATATATAAATTAACAAAGAGAATGCTTTTTAAACGTAAGAATCGTAAGTGAGACAGTCAGTGAGTAGGTAAGTAACCATGATCATAAAAGTTGAACCGCAGGATGCGTTCATTTTCCAAATGTAAAGGTCCTTGGATCCAGCGGCATTCCATCCGGGCCAATCTGGTTTTCAGCAAGAACACTCCGTGTGTACTGCAGTCTTGCCTCATCAAAAGATATACCTTTGTCGTTCATGAGCTTGAGGATTTGCTTCTTTGCATTGTCGTCGAGTCCTTTTCTGGAGTCATTGACGTTCAGGTTAGCAACATCAAAGTTCTCGGAGCTGAGACCTGCTTCTACGTCCGAAGCAAAGGAGGGCAGAATATTGTACCCGTCAAGTCTCAGCCTACTGCTGGCACGGTATGCTCTGAGTCTGGGGACTTCAAAAGAACAGTTAGTCACTCTGTTGCTTTCACCTCATGTGATCGGATATGACACTTACGCCATTTTGCCCTCAGGTGGAAGGCCAAAATACCACAGGCAATGAGCACGACAATGGCCCAAGTAGCCACATGGTTCTGGTATGGGAACATTGGCGCGTGTTAAACACGTTGTAGAGTGAAGGACAGTAGCGTAGCTAGTTGGTGATGTAGACAGGGCCAGCCCGGGCTTTAAATTCCAAGCCCTGTCGCGCTCTGGTAGCGGTACATACCCTCTACCCCATGCTATGGCTACGCTTGAACTACAAGTCTTGATGTGATTCGTAGTGTCGAGCTTCACGTATTATAATACAAACTTTTTCTTAGAACCTTCAAAATCACTGTCTGTTGGCGAAAGTGATGTTCAAAGGACGTCCACCATAGTCGTAACCGTTGAGTCTGGAGATACACTGGTCAGCAGTCTCAGCATTGTCAAACTGAACAACAGCAGCACCAGCTGGTCTACCGTCTGTGCCATAGACAATCTCAGCTTGTGTCACGGAGCCGACAGTTCCGAAGAGATCCAGTAAGTCCTGATTAGTTGTGGCAAACGGTAAATTGCTCACGTGGATTGTGTCACCTCTCTCACCATTGGCTTCAACTCCTTCAGTGAATGGTGAGTTTTTAGGACCAGATGGTTCACCATTTCCAGCACTACCAGCAGCACCAAAGTTACTCTTCTTACCTTCATGCACAGTGAGTTGTCTTCCATCAAGCTCGTAGCCGTTAAATCTCTCAATAGCAGCCTTGGCGTCTTCTTGTGTATCAAAGTAGACGAAGCCGAAGCCTCTGGATCTTCCAGTGTACTCATCCTGCTTCACAATAGCGTTGGAAACAGAACCACACTCTCTGAATAGGTCCTTGAGGTCCTGCCAGCGTGTTCTGAACGGCAGGTTACCGACAAATACCTCAAAGAATGGAGTATCGCTCTGTGAGCCTGCAAATCTGCCACCTCTTTCGCCTCTACCACCTCTTTCCCCTCTTTCTCCTCTGTCTCCTCTGTCACCTCTACCACCTCTATCTCCTCTGTCACCTCTGTCACCTCCTCTTTCCTGTCTGGAACCACCGGGTGGAGGGTTATCGTGTCTCACAAAGATCTCACGGTCACCGAGCTGAGAATGATGGAACTCTTCGATAGCACGGTCACACTCACTTTTGCTGGAGAACTCGACCGTGGCCATACCTCTATGTCTTCCTCCCTGGGTAATGATATCGGCACGCAGAACGGTACCGGCCTTGGAGAAGTGCTCTCTCAGGGTCTTCGAGTCACAGTCATAGCCCAAATTACCGATAAACACACTGTTAGAGTAGTTTCTGTCTGTGTCACGAGTTCCAGCCGGGGAGAAGCTGTCCTTGAGGTCCTCTAAAGGGATGGCAGCAGGTCTGCTACGTCCTTGCCCAGAGCGTCTGTCATTGTAGCCACCACGACCATTTCCACCGCGGAAACGGTCCTCGCGACGGCCATTGCGGTGGTCATCACGGCGACCATAGCCTCCTCTTCCTGGTGATCTGTCTCTCTGTTGGTAGTTGTCTCGGCGATCACCCTCAAAGCGGTCTCTGCGTGGAGAAGCTTCTCTTTCACGGGTATCCTGCTCCCAATGTTAGTGAGTTGCACTTTCGACGCTGACAACGTTCATTCAATAGCTTACGTATCCCGTGTCAATATCCATATCGTCCGACATCTTCGTTACAAGTAAGTGGTTCTCTGATAAGCCTAGAATTGTATTAAGACCCACTGAGTACGTTGTCCAGCACTCACTTTTTCGGTAGCACTTCACCAGTTCCGGTCGCGGCATGCCCTCGGATATATATTCGGACTACCCACCTGGGGTGGTTTAGAGCTATAGCGACACAAGACTGGCTTGATCTTGCTTATGGAACTCATAGATATCCGTCGTAGATTATACATGTAGCGAGTTACTCATTTACCAGGATACGGAAGAACCAGCCGTCTCTCAACCTCGGTCTCTTTGCCCTCTTCTTCTTCACCCTCGAACTTAAGCCGGCAACGGCCATCCCTCTTAGTCCCAATAACTTCAGCAGGGTAAAATGTGGTGGTTTCTGGATATCTCGCAAGGACAGGTGATCCGTATGGATATGGCTCGAGCAAGTGTACTTCATCAGGTGTTGGTATCTGGATTATGTCCTTCCATGTAGCCTTAAAGGTCTTTCCAGGGTTGTTGTTCTCATCAGGTTCAGGATCACGCACTTCAAATTTAGTACCATCACCCAGTATTTTAGTCACCTCACATTGGATCCACTCATCTTCAGCACCCCGCTGACGAAGCTTGAAAGCTACTTCAGAGTTTACCATAACAGTATCCGAGAAATTGAAGGGACTTGTCCAGAAACTTCTTCCCTTTTTTTGCTTTACCTCACTCTTCTTCTTGTAATCTTCGATGACCTTATGCAGGTTATTCAAGATCTCATCCAGCATTCTTCGACTCTTATCAACATTGTCCTTGTGGCTTTCCACATCGCTTAGTACTTTCTCAAGCTCCTCCGTCGAATACGATGACAATTTAGCAGATACAAGCTCTTTGTTTTCATCAAACTTCAGCTCCTCGTTGTTTGTGAAAATGTCCTGTAGAGACGAAATTACAATGTCCCACTGTCCTTCCATATTTATCCGTTGCAGCTATTACGCGTGTAGCTTTCGGATCCTGTGTAGGCCATTGTTCGTTGTTTTCTAATTGAACGCGGACTTGTCTGTAGTACGCCCGCATTGTGCTTGGTGTCCGGGTGTATCTGTTCATGGTGCTCTCAGTATACAAATAACTAACTAACTCTTGCTCACAAGACCGTACCGCTGCTCTTACATTACACGATGCCAACTCCAACCTCCTGATAAACCAATTCTAAATAAGGCAAAGCTGTTTCATCTCCAGAAAAGGTATTAATTCACTTCTTGGTTACGAGCCCTAGCCCGCGCTTTTGTCGAGGGAAAAAATTGTTCGTCGATCCGATGGAGCAGTGCTGGAGAATCAAGAGGAAGATAGCACAAAAGAGCACCAATGAGCTTTGTTGGTGGAAATAAGCTGCTCGTGGTGACAAAAGGTCTTGCGAGCCTCTCGCTTGCAAGATCCAAGGGTCTTTTCCTCGCCACAAATAACACAACCGGTACCAGTGCAGTGCTCCAGGTGCGTACTGCTACCAAAAAGGTCGCAGGTTCCAGAACTAGTATGAAGGACTCTGCTGGTCGTCGTCTTGGTGCTAAGGTTGCTGAGAATGAGCCGGTCAAGATCGGACAAATTTTGATGAGACAGCGTGGTACTAAGTTCTACCCTGGTGAGAATGCCTCCATCGGTAAAGATCACACCATTTACGCTACAGAACCAGGCTACGTTCGTTTCTATCTTGACCCATTCCACCCAAAGAGAAAGTTCATTGGTATTGCTCTTCGCCCGGAGTTGAGACTACCGACTCCTCACTTTGAGCCAAGAGTCAGAAGACTTGGTTACATTCCAATCACAGATTCTAAGAAGGCTCAGTTTGAAGAGAACAACTTGAGTCGCAAAGATCATCTCATGAAACCCGAGATAATGAAACAATTACAAGAAAGGGAAGAGAAAAGACAATCTGCTTTATCTCAATTTTCACAACAAATCACAGAAATCATTCCTGAACTCTCAGAGAAGGAAATTCAACTGTCGTCTGAACGTTTGCTCTCCGTCAGAAACCACGTCAGAAATGGCGTCTCTTTAAAAGAGGCACAGGCCATAACAACATCTATCTACATCAGAGACACTCAGCTTCAACAAAAGAAGGGCACGATCACTGCCGAGGAGGGTGAAGCTCTTATCAGCGGGTACAAGACCCTTTCACAAAACGTGGATACTTCCGTTTCTTTCGACAACCAGTACAATCTCATATCATTCATTACAGAGGATGACAGAAAGGCCAAGGTTGCTGATCTGATACAGCAATTGCAAGTACTTCACGATAACAGAGAAGGAAAGAAGACTAAGAAACAGATACAAGATCTTATTCATGGATCCAATCTGGTCACCGCTGCGGAGAAGAAGAGAATGATCTCCAAGTTCCTGAAATCTGTGTTACCGGAGCCTATAGGTTTGGCTGATCCAAAAGACAAGAAGGTCTCTGTTCTGAAGAGATGGAACTATGAGAAGAGAAGAGTTGAGACTGTTGCCAGAAGCAAGGAGGCATTTGCCTTCAAATGAAAAATAAGCCCACTTCAATACATAGAGAACCGGGTATTAGCTACGCCTGTATATAAATCACTCTAGTGGAGTCTTATCGGACTCTGTTGTAGTTCTCGGACTATCTATTAGCCAAAGTTGTCTAGAGTTTCTCCGACCACATAGGGCTGTGCACCGGGTAACTCTGAGTGAGTTTTTCAAAACCTCGTCCTTCAAGACTACATCCATCTCACTCCACACCACAGAGGAACTAGTGCACTTTACGGCTCATGAACATTTTGCGAAGAGCATATTCCACGATGGCCCAAGATTGCGTGCCATTGAACCCACAGGTGCGCAGTCTCGCCGAGAAGCTCGATCAGATAGCGCCCCGCTTTGATCTTGGCTCTGGCCAGATCGAGATCATCAACGACCCAAAAGATTTCTATGCTACGCTTAAACGCAAGATCTCAAATGCGGAGAAGAGAATCTTTCTGTCGTCATTATACATTGGAAACTCCGAGCATGACCTTGTTGATTGCATTGGTGATGCGCTCAGGTCCAAGCCAGGTCTAAAGGTGCACATCTTGACCGATGCCCTTCGTGGAACTAGAGAAGCCCCTTCCAAATCATCTGCATCCCTTCTCTCACAACTCATGAAAGACTACGAGTCCCAAGTTGACATTAGAATGTTTCATACGCCGAATCTCCACGGCCTTGCCAAAGCTGTCGTTCCCAAGAGATTTAACGAAGGATTTGGTCTACAGCATATGAAAATCTACGGGTTTGATGAAGAGGTCATTCTCTCTGGTGCAAATCTCTCATCTGACTATTTCACCAACCGTCAAGACAGATACTACCTTTTCAAGTCTGGTGATCTAGCGGACTATTACTTCAACATCCAATCCACAGTAAGCTCTCTCAGTTACAAGCTGTTCTTCTCGGATAATGTCTCCAAATTCGTTCTCAAGTGGCCTACTTCAAACCCATTACCAGAGCCTACCAAGAACCGCAAGGCATTCATACAAAAGTCATCTAAGATATTAAGTGATCTCATGAGCTTTGAGAAGAACAAAGTTTCCGTGGAATCTGACCCAGAGAAGTTAACTTATGTATATCCAGTTTCTCAGTTCACTCCACTTTTCAACAAAGATCAAGACAACTCTACAGAAAAGAGATCCCTGTTGACGGTGCTTGAGTACCTTGATAACTCTCAAGTGAAATGGAACTTCACTGCAGGTTACTTTAACATGCTCCCGGAGATCAAATCTAAACTAATCTCAGCAAAATCTTCCGGTGCTGTCATCACTGCATCTCCTTTGGCCAATGGTTTCTATGGATCTAAAGGATTCTCTGGGTGGTTACCAGATGCTTACCTATACCTGGCCAATACTTTCCTACGAGATGTGTACAAGCAAGGTCGAGGCGATGACATCAAGCTTGAAGAGTGGCAGAGGGGAGTTGTTAACACACCAAACGGATGGTCGTACCACGCAAAAGGTGTGTGGGCTACTTCACCAAATGAAACTGATCCAAGTATCACCATCATTGGCTCCTCGAACTACACAAGAAGAGCTTATAACTACGATCTTGAGTCGAATTCTATTATTATAACACGGGACCCAAAATTGAAAAATGAGATGAAGAATGAATTGGGAAACATTCAACGAAATGCATCGCCTCTATCACTTGAGGACTTTGAGAAGGAAGATAGAAAGATTCCTACAAAGATTGTGTGGGCTACCAGAGCGTTGGGTAAAATGCTATGAAGAACTTTATTTGAAAATATTTAGCTCTGTAGTACTTTTTTCAAGCACTGTATTGGTTGCTTCTGGTTTCATCTTTAGTGGGTAGCTTCTTCAAGTTCCCTTGGTATAATTTAATCTGATACACATTCAATGATGCCAAAACGAGTTTTGCCTGGTTCTTGTTAGAGACTTGTACAGTAATACGCAAAATAGTTTTACTTACTATCAGGGTGGGAAAGCTTTGTTCGTTCTAAAATAATGTCAGTACTGTTACTTGCCCGCAAAAGAAACACTCTTCAATTGTACTTACCACTGCAAATGTGTAAAATTTGAGCTTGTCTCTCGATAATCTTCCCATTATTACAAGGACTGTACTCATTATCTCGATCCAGGATGACTGATGCGTGATTTGGCATGCATTCATGCCAATAAAATTTGTTGTCAACTATCGAATATATGTTAGTAATTGTTTAAAAGAGGTAAGAACTTAAGATGACGAACCTGTGGAGCCCATTTTACCATTCCCAAACAATTCTCAATAAACCAAAAGCAGTCTATCAAGTCTATTACGAAAAGTCCGTGAGATCCTATTCGTGAGGTATCTTTGAAGTCAACACTGTTGGCAATAAAGCCCACCACTAACAGTGATGTTGAAAGAAGAACAAGTGCCCCTGAGGATAGTGCTTGAAATTGATGGCGTGTGTTCCTGTATTTCAAGCATTGACACATCTGTAATGTCATAAATATTAAGGATATCATATCTGAAAGCAACATTGCAAAATCTAAGTTGTATCTGGGGTATATTGGAAAGCGTCGAGCGTATTGTTGATGTATCACACCTGATAGCGTATATGACAATGAGAAGATGACCGACATCAACAACTCCACCACCTGTTAATGCTGTCAGTATTTCCTAACTTGATCTGATTATCAATACAGCTGATACCCACCGTAAGAATCACATAATCTATTGAAAGACCGTAAATAGACTTTGTTCTCTTTACCTCTTTAACCTGAAGGACATAACCAATTACCTGTGGCTTGCAGTTAATAAATGCATGATACCAAGAGGTTATAAAGACGGAACTTACCCGCAATGAGGACCCTAATGGTTCCAAGATTCCCCAATGTGGCATCGTCCTCTCTGTATCTTTCGAGAAGTGATCCCAGGCATCGGTTAGTGGCTCCTAGCTTACACTTGTTATATTCCTCTTCAGCCGTGGGGCCCGAAGGGAGGGAGCGCTGCACTAAGAATTCGCGCATCATCATCATCCCACAACAGTGAAAAAAACACGTACTACATAGAACACACCAGTCTAACAAACTCATCAAGTCCAAGAATACACGGGAAATCCTTATTATTTACACGAACTTCGTGACCAGTCACTCAATTGGAAGTCTCAAACATACATCTCTCACAATGGAAGAAATCTCACTTTCTGAGAGCACAAATCCGGTCGTTCAGTACCTCGAACGCGTCAAAGTGACTTACCGCCACTTCCTTGACAGATCAGTCCCACACATCAGAAACAGATGGATTTCATTTGCCGTTCTTCTACTTCTATTCATGTCGCGTATTCTCCTTTCTCAGGGTTGGTACATCATATGTTATGGTCTAGGGATTTACCTTCTTAACCTCTTCCTGGCTTTCCTTCAACCAAAATTTGATCCATCCCTCAAACAAGAGCTACAAGATGAGTCCATCGAGTCTGGTGAAAATACAGAAGAGTTCAGACCATTCATCAGAAGACTTCCAGAGTTTAAGTTCTGGCACCGTGCTGTCGTTGCCACAGTTCTCAGTTTGTTTTTGACTTTGTTCTCCATCACTGATGTACCAGTATTTTGGCCTATTCTCTTGATGTATTTCATTGTCTTGTTCATGCTCACCATGAGAAAGCAGATTCAGCAGATGATCAAATATCGCTACATTCCATTCGATTTGGGAAAGAAGAAGTATGGATCCAGGTGAATCATATAGCATGCAGTACCATTACTCCAGAGCATTTAATCGCTAATCTAAGCTGTTCAGATACTGGTGAAAACACACTTGTCACTTGATAAAAGTAGAGATCTAAGTTATTTCATAATAAAATGCATAGCCATTTGATAGTCCAGGTTGGCATCACCTTACAACTTTTGTAATTCTATTTATTTTTGCTCAATACCATTGTAAACCTCAATACTCCAGCAGTCAATCGTCTTACGAACGCAGACACTAAGGCAATAAAGGAGGCTACCTGAGAAAATGTACTCTAATAAGAAAACGACAGTTGAACAACCAACTCCAATGGTTGAAGTAGACAATATTCAAGACTACAGAGGGAAAAGGGAGACCTTAGGTCCACCAACAGGTCTTCTAAAATGAAATCCAACATACCTAGCGCATTCACCACAGACATTGTGTCAAAGGCGATTGAATTGGTTAGTGCATCAGTGTTCTGAAGGAAGGCAAAACATCGTGGAATCAAGCACAACTACAACAAAGCTCTCAAAAGGCTTCCACCAATGAGGGGCCACACCACAACTCTTCTGTGTGGTTAACACGATACTAATCCTTGTTCTGACGACTAGAAGACAAAGTTCATTAGTGGAGTCGTGAGCCAGTACACTGATTATAAATATTAGATATCCTCCTCTTTATATTAGATAAGGTGTCTTCCACCTTTGATTAAAGTATGTGATATACTGTCCTATACAACTGTTCTCAGAGGCTACGTCCTACTTATATACACAGTCTGATTTAATATATATACATATACCCTATGTATCGTTATGCATATATATTTTATTATACTTCATAATCTTGCTGTCGCACAATCTCAACACATTACACCAAAGTCTATCTTATGAACACAACCGACTAGGCTGATAAATGCGGGGGCTCACTTTTTGTGTCCAGCTGAGACGTGCCCTTACCAAAACGAATATGTGTTCCAGCCCAAATCATTCCAGCCGCAAAATCCTGACAAGGCACGGCAGCGGGAAACACTCAAATTCGAACAAACTGAGCTAAAGGGAGAAGAAATAAAGTTCATCTAATCCAGAACACTTCCGAAAACCGCAGTAAGGCCTCCCGCGTGTCTCATGCTTCCCGGATACATACAGAAACTCGCAAGATTCCTACATATGAAATTAAAGATGTGCATTATACGACAAAACTCCGCTTCTTTGTCCCGGCTAATACTTTGTGCCAAAATGAGCTTCAATAACTTGATTTATGAATTACCTTTTCCCAATCACTACAAAACTCGGTACTCTCCTACAACGACGGCATCCGAGCACAAAAGGAACTACCAATACGTAAATAAATGACAGTCTCAATAGAACTTTAATTAAACCTCCAAACCTAATTTTATGTTAGTCCCATACATCTCATCTTTAAGATAACTCCCCAATCCTCAAGCTACTGCCAACAAAAGTCCAAAGCCACAAACAGCAATAAAACTGAAAGTCTGATCCATGATCAAATAAGAACAACTCCCACCATCAATCTCTACACTTGGCACGGAGCCTATACAGGATCTCACAAACCTTCGTCTCGCTGCTCCCACTTCTCATCAGACTTGAAATTCTCAAAAGATTGTAAACAGTTCCACCAGCCTCTAAAATCTCTTTTCAGTCCTATAAACAACTGAAACGCGGTACTATACGACACTTATATGAAAAACCGTTGGCTAGATAACTTTTTGACGCTAGAAGCTAAGTCCGTTACAAAAACTGCATCTGACGCGAGCCAGGAAGCCATTAACAGATATCTAGCCAACCTTTAAATATTACGGCAAGATGTATTCAACAGAAAGTAAAACAGCATTACAACAGTACGTACTAGACAATTACTAACAACGTATTGCCTTTAAACTATCAGCCTAGCAGTCTTAATCCTAATAGGTTTGTACATCGCTAGCGCATTCATTACGTTACTTAAAATGACTGACGCGATATCTCCAAACGCGCAATACTTCCGGACAATCTAACGTATTTCTTCATTTACAGAACACGGTAGCTTACCACGATTCATTTTGTGGGACGGCAACGCTGTCTATGTAGCACAAGAAAGTGATACACTGCGCTGGTATGTCAGTTATATTACAAGCTGTGGGTATCCCCAGTGCGATATTGTTTTCTATTGGTTTGTGGCTGAGTAGGCGGTTATTGGTGTGTAGTTAAGGATGACTAAATCTTAGAGAAGTTAGAGAAAACATTGACCTCCATTGAAAGTATAGAAATATCGGTCTTAAGGTGAAAAGTTCTACTTGTGCTATGAATATTAAACGAGATGGAAAATTCCAAGTTCGATGCAGTCAATGATGTTATGTATGCGCGCTGAGTGAATGGGGACGCAAAGTTATCTTTGGACGACAACTTTTATCTAATATAACAGCTGGACTGAGAATCAGGAATATCCTACTAAAGTGTGTTGAGCCTTTGATTAGATGTGTGGCGAGGAAGATCAAAAGAAAACATCTAAGTTCGAAAACAGCATTTTCCAGATGTTCTTCTCGCATCTCCTCGTATGGCCTTTGATATTCGAGTTGTAAACTCGTACTAAGCCTCTGAGCTTGCTGTATTGCACCAACAGTCTTCTATTTGCTGTGTTACAACGTGGTATCATCTCTGCAAGTGTTCCGTTTGAATGTATCCTTGGATGTAAATTTGGTAGGGGCACGTTATTGGTAGGGGCACTCATATACTTAATATAAAGACAAGGTAGACGCTCATTATCAAGTCAGTGCTCTAATGCCTTGTAATCTAATGACTTGTACTCTATCTTTGGTGTCTGAGAACTCTTTGGTTCATACATTGCATCCTCCGTGTTATGCCAGTCACTTCGTCTAACATTTACCGCCAATTGTTCTTGCTTCCTACCCTTAGATGCGTATGAGCAAAGATTGAGACTTGAGTCTAATCTCAGCTATCAAGCCTAGAAGGAATTGCATTTGGTGAATAGATCACGTTGTGGCCAATAAATTGAACGATTCCCTAATTGAAAAAGAAGAGGCAGAGTGTCCTTTGATTTCGTTTTTGTGGCATCATCGATTCTGTGGGGTTATCCCCAAAATTCGCGGGATCGCGTTTTTCTTTTTCGTTGAGTCAACAAGGCCAGACCGTCATATATAGACGAGATGGATTTTGGATGTTGACCGTCTTTTAATTATTAATTGGTTTGGAGAATGTCGGAGCAGAAGAAAGGTCAGGCTCCAGGGGGTTATATTGGCTTCGTTGCAGGTGTATTCTCAGGAATAGCAAAGAATGCTGTTGGACACCCCTTTGACACGATCAAAGTCCGTCTCCAAACAGATTCAACCCGCTTTACAGGTCCATTGGATTGTTGCTATAAGACGCTGAGGTCTCAAGGTGTTAAGGGGTTCTACCTGGGTTTCACTCCACCGCTTTTTGGCTGGATTCTAATGGACTCCGTCATGCTGGGATCTCTTCACAACTATCGTCGAATCATAAAACGCAACTTCTACCAAGGCGAAGAAAGACTGGATTTAAAAGGTCATATATTTGCAGGTGTCTTAGCCGGCTGGACCGTGTCATTCATTGCTGCACCTGTTGAACTTGCCAAAGTAAAGCTTCAGGTTCAATATGGAGCTAAGAACAATAGATACAATGGCCCTATAAGTGTAATCAAAGATGTATACAAGACCAATGGATTGGGTATCAACGGCTTGTATAAAGGTCTGATATCAACACTTATCTTCAGAACCAACTTCATAACTTGGTGGGGCTCCTATGAACTAATTACAAGAGCTATGAAGGAAAAAACAAACTTGAGTGACTTTGCCATCAATTTTTGGGCCGGTGGTCTAAGTGCATCTTGTTTCTGGGTGACAGCATACCCATCTGACGTTATAAAGTCATATTTGCTAGCGGAAGACAAGTTTAATGGTTCTTTCAGAAGTTGGTTAGATGCTGCCAAGGAGATTTATAAAATGAAGGGCTGGAGAGGTTTCACAAAGGGTTTCGTTCCGTCCATTCTAAGATCGTTCCCTGCCAATGCTGCTGCCCTAGCTGCATTTGAAGCCGTCCTGAGAGCTACAGGTGCTTCTGAATAATGAGACTCATTGATTACTGAGAAGAAATATCCAAAAAATACCCCGGAAGAGGGTTACATGAACTTCGAAGTTCGGCACGACTTACATCATCCTTAGACCATCTACATGAAAAGATTCTAAGAACATAGTAGCATCATTAAAAACGTATGTTATGAACTTATCTGTTGAGTTGTAGTTTGAACTTTCTCGTTTTCCTCGATAATTTCTTCATTCTCAGGTATGGACTTTGAAGCCTCTTCTGCTGCAATCTCCCAAGGCTTTTTTCTTATATCCAGAGCACTTTCGCTACTGTGGCCTTCAAGGACAGTGTTGGGTATCTGTTTGATACCAGGGATCTCATTCTCCTTTCCAGCCAGAATAAGTTCCACAAGTTGGTTGTAATTCATTGAGTATTGGGGTTCAGATCCTGATACCTCTTTGGTCTTTTCAGACGAAGCTGACTTTTGAGATTGCCTCTGCTTCCACTCTTCGTAGTCTTCAATGTTCATAATATTCCCTGTTGCTTTGCAGAAGTAAAAGGATTTAGCCTGCATCGAGAGGCGGTTTTTCTCTTCTAATGGAATGACAGTTTTGATCTCATGTATCCTCTCATCCTTATCTTGGTTCTGCTGATCAAGGTACGACTCAAAAACATTCTCTAGTCCATTCTGCCAAAAGATGTCAGTGCTCTGCTCATACAATATAACATGCAAGCATGCCACTCACTTGAAAATCCTCCGTATCGAAATCAAAGTTTTCGAACTGTAAATAAACCTCTTCCATTTCATCCATGGTTACCAGTAATTCTCTTCGTATTTGTTAATGCTCGTGGTGAAAGGAACTGAGAGAGAGAAAGGGAAACCAATCTCGTTTGCCATACTTAACAAAGAAAAAGCCCGCTCGCGAACTAATGTCATTATCCACTAAAAACAGGTAAACACACCCCGTTTCACCACGTTCCTAGTTATAGAACTCCGAGAAATAGAACCCTTGGTATCTTCTCAATGTCAGTTGCTCCAACCCAAAAGGAATTCACCTCTCGAATTCGTTCGGTACACGTGTTAGTGGCCGGCGTGTTGATGCGCGTCGCCTTCTACATGTTTGGAAGATATCAGGACAAATACATGGAAGTCAAATACACAGATATTGACTACGTTGTCTTCTCCGATGCAGCAAACTACGTCTATCAATCGGGGTCTCCTTATGAAAGAGAAACCTACCGCTATACGCCACTTCTAGCGTGGATTCTTGTGCCCAATGCCTACTGGGCTGATTTCGGTAAGATGGTGTTCGTCCTCTGTGATCTCATCACTGGTATCCTGATCCTCAAAGTTCTCGAGCTTACAAATGCTACTGAGATCAAAAAATCTATTCTTTCATCCATTTGGCTCTTAAACCCAATCGTGGTAACAATATCGACCAGAGGAAGCTCGGAGAGTGTTCTCACGGTTTTCATTATGCTCTTCATATACTTCCTCTTAAAGAGACAAGTTCTCATTTGTGGCCTTCTGTGTGGTCTATCAGTACACTTCAAAATATATCCAATCATCTATGTCCCTACTGCTCTTCTATTCCTGTCAGATCATAGATCATTGAGGGGCCTTATCCTCAATTCATCTCAATTGCTGAACAAATCCGCAGTGTCTTTTGCACTGTCGTCAGCAACGTCTTTTCTCGTTCTAGGTGCTATCATGTACAGCTGTTACGGTACCCAATTTCTTGAGCACTCTTATCTGTATCACCTCATTCGTACCGATCATCGTCACAACTTCTCTATCTATAACATCTCTCTTTACTTCAGTTCAGCCCTTCCCTCATATTCAGCATCCAGCTCTTTCGACCTCTCGAAGTGGGCATTTTTGCCCCAACTACTAATATCTGCTATCATCATTCCTCTCATATTCACAAAAAAGTCACTCACAGATACACTATTTCTTCAGACGTTCGCCTTTGTAGCGCTTAACAAGGTGATGACATCACAATATTTCATCTGGTTCCTGATGTTCTTACCATTTTACTTGAGAAACTCTTCCCTCGTGTCCGCACAAAAATTCAAAGGCATTTTCTGTCTAGTGCTCTGGGTTATTTCACAAGCTTCTTGGTTATATTTTGCTTACAAGCTTGAATTCCTCGGTATCAGTACATTCGTGCCTGGTCTCTTCGGTGCCTCAGTGTTCTTTTTCTTGACTAATATCTATCTCTTAGGCGTCTTTATGGATGACGTTTCCTCCAAAAAAGTTGATGCTACAAGTTTCATTTGATTAAAGCTTTTCATATAGAGAATCTAGTCTTCATAAAAGCAACCATCAATACCAAATTTGCCAATCACATTTGTAGGCATCCATCCTTCTGATCCAACGCGTTCTCCTTGTGTGATAGCTTGTTCCAATTCTTTTTCACCAACAGGCTTACCAATGGTGAATCCCCTAATGCATAACTCCCCATGCCTCTTGTCAATGTTCAAGTCTTTGAACTTGAACAGTTTTACTTCAAGAGACTGGGAAGGGGCGCCACGATTAACGAGCCTCAAATTACTAAAAACACGATAATCATAGAAATTTGTAGCAAGTATTGAACCAATAGCACCTGGAATATATCTTTCACAAATCACACGAGCACCACAAAGGGCCCTTATTGAAGTAAGATCGGAGCTCGTAAGTCTTGCAGTACGAGGGGTAGATCCATCGTCACCAATGTAAATGAGCCTGATAGGTGAAAACTCTGGAAGCATGGCTGATGTTGAGAAAATACCTTCAGAAAGAAGATGTGTCACTCTTTCTTTTTTGATTGAGTGTAAATAACCATGTTTCTCATCTGAGAGAAGAATTTTTTTGGCTCCTATTACATCCACTGTCAAAATAGTTGGACAATAAGACGCTATAGCATTTTTGAAGCTTGCATCAGATGAAGAACCGATCATGACCGACCCTCCCAGTAGAAGAACTGAAAACACTTTTGGCCAATAGTTCAAAGTAGATCCAGAGAAACCAATTAGCATTTTGTCCTCTTTTGTATACTCATGTGAAAATGGGAGAGATTTAACGATAGATGCGACTGCGCTGACAAAATTTTGATGAGTATAAGAAGATTTAATGAAATTGTGTGTGTCAATGAGTGGTGTTCCTTCGTCGTATTTTGGATCATAAACATATTCATAAACTGAGTCTGTCAGTGTGTCCAAGGGCCCGAGTTCTGACCAATTAAGAACGTTCTCACCATATTCATCGAAAGACTCGGTCTCATCTTCACTTACAACAAGCACTCTCTTGTACTTGAACATCATGCAATGCTTCAACTGCGATTTCGTCACAACAATCAGATCAATATCCTGAGACTGTGAACGAGGCAATTGGTTCATTGTATGTAGAGTGAGGCCATGAGTCCAACAAGCCATCGAGGTCACAAAGCCGTGGTAAGTGTTGATTGGAACAGCAACACCAATAGTGTAACAATCGTTATGTGTGAAAAATTGGATCAATCTCTTGAAAACACCATTCAAGTTATCTGCATCACAACTGATCGTCTTGCCACCGTTGTAGAAAGATATACGTGAACCGCTCTGCTTTTGACTCATCACCACGGACCAGATGTCCCTTAAATTCCCGTTCCTTAGGCGGAACCCCTGTCTGATCTGGAGCCCTGTGAGCAATGGAAGACCATGAGGAGTCTGATTGTTTCTATAGACCGCAGTCTCGTCCTCTTTTCGTGTACCAGCGATGTTAGACTGCTGATTCAGTGCCAGCTCGTGGATGTCTCTCTGGGACTCGAGGTACTTGTTGTAAAGGAACAGAACGCCAACGACCACCGCAACTAACGATACAACAGTCTTCAACACACCCATATCAGCCCTTTCCTTACTTGAACAATCGGCACTCTATGTCTTTCCGCCTATTGTTTTGAAGATCAAGCGCGTTGTAGAAAGGTAAAACAAGGTGTGATTGTTCGCTTGTACGAGGCGTCGCGCGATAAACGACAATCAACAATTACAATCGTCTCTCTCTACAATGGTGCTTAAATAAGACACGACCAGAATGGCTACTGATCTAATTTTTCATTTTTTTTTAATTCATTACTATAGTTCCAGATCATCTATCATTCTGAGCACTGAGTTCTTTCCACTGGATTCCAGCACGTCTCTTAGCTGTGTCCTTCTCCAGTAAACTCTTGATCTGATTTGTGATTCTTTCAGCAATTGCATAGGCCTTTTGGGAACACTCCATCAATTTCAGAGCATCCATTGGGAGACCACCTGCTTTTGAGATCTGGCAAATCTCTCTGTTTTTGTTTATTGTCACTGTAAGGATACCGTCATTGAGAAGGTCTTCTTGCAAGTTAGCATCAATGACGTAAATCTCGTTGGCTTCACCTTTGATGTTCTCTTCGACACCGTTAGGGTTGAAAAATGCAAATGAAACACAGATAGGAACGTGTAATACACTAAGCTCCACCGGTTCCCTCTCTTCCAAAGAGTGAACAATGACCTGTTCACCAGAGACGGTGACATCGTTCTTCTTGAAATGCTGCAATGCAGTCATAACAGCAATACAACTGGCATCAATGAGTCCACCATCGTAGTCGAGGAAGTGTATATCAGCTCTGATGGCCCAGCACTTGCTTCCAGCAATGATACAAAGACTTTCAAGATCAAGAGCACCGGATCTCCTCACGGCCTTCTCGATAGTTCTGGAAATCAGTAGTTCATCGTCCGATTGACGTCCGTTCTCAAACATCGCAGATGCCATAGGACTGATCTCTGTGGAGACTTGGAAGAGACCTTCAAAGGGACGATCTTCGAAAGGTGCAACGATCTCAGCAGAGATACGGCAGACGACCCTGGTCTTGCCCATCTTGACATCAACGAACCCATACTCGTCCTCTAGTGTGATCTCAACTGCGCGGAACTCATCAAGCTTACGTCCATCTGTTCGTATTCCCTGTCTCAGCGCTTCGAGCACAAACTCCCTCTCATTGTTCGACACCTCGATTCCCTTAGCCATGCTTTCTCGTGTCTGATGAGAGTGTAGTTTTATACGGTTGACTTGCGGTTCCTGTAACTTTCAAGCGCTATGAGGATGCTTTTTGCTCCTGCGTATGCAACTCTTAGATTATCAGGCTCTCAAATCGAAAGCAGCTCCGTCCAGCGTCTTCCTCGTGCAACCTCTACTTCTTCTTGTACGCCTTAAAGTTTTCAAGCCTCAACGGTCACACCCGGACACCACCACAACAGCAAAGCGCGCACCTTTTGTACTACTCAGCACACTTGCCACCGGCACATCACAAGGTCTTCACCCTATAAACTATCAAGAAGCACACAATGCTTACCAGCACAGTGAGAACCACAGTCAGGAGCCAATCACAGAGGCTTGTGAGCGGTGGGCGTCCCACGCTCAGAGTACTAGGCGGCGCTAGACTTTACTCCTCCAATCAAGGTCCACTCTCTTTCTTCCAGCAAGACCAGCTTCCGGCCAATACGGTCGTCCGTTTCGTTCCACAGCAGACTGCCTGGGTCGTTGAAAGAATGGGTAAGTTCCACCGCATTCTTGAGCCGGGTCTTGCCATTCTTATGCCTTTCCTCGACAAAATCCAATACGTCCAGTCGCTGAAAGAGGCCGCCATTGAAGTGCCTTCCCAAAGTGCCATCACCGCGGACAACGTTACGTTGGAGATGGATGGTGTTCTCTATATCAAGGTTGTCGATGCATACAAGGCCTCCTACGGTGTTGAGGACGCTGAGTATGCTATTTCCCAGTTGGCCCAGACCACGATGAGATCTGAAATCGGTCAATTAACCTTGGACCACGTCTTGAAGGAAAGACAAACACTCAACACCAACATAACAGCCGTTCTTAATGAGGCCGCTGCAGACTGGGGTCTCAAGTGTCTCCGTTATGAGATCAAGGATATCCATCCGCCACAAAACGTCTTGGAAGCCATGCACAGACAAGTCTCCGCAGAAAGATCTAAAAGAGCTGAGATTTTAGACTCTGAAGGTCACAGACAAGCTGCTATCAACATTGCTGAAGGTGAAAAGGCCTCTAAGATCCTCGCTTCTGAGGCACAAAAGTCACAAAGTATAAACGAGGCTAATGGTGAGGCCGAGGCCATTCTCATCAAGGCCAAGGCCACTGCTGAAGGTATCAAGGAAGTCGCCAAGGCCATCAACTTGACCCCAGGTGGTAATGATGCTGTTTCTCTCCAAGTTGCCGAGCACTATGTTGAGGCATTTGGAAAGCTAGCCAAGGAGTCCAACACTATTGTCATTCCAGCTGGCTTAAATGACATGGGATCGTTCATTGCTGGTGGTATGGGAATCTACAACCAGATCTCTAAGACCAACAGTGCTAACAAAGTTGAAGAAGTAAAAGAAATAAAAAACTAAGAGAAAATGGGAAAAGGTAAACAAGTGTAAATAACTCTTTTTTATTTTTCCTTCTTTTGTACATATATTTTTATCTTAAGGATTCGTAGAATAAAGCCATTTACCCTTTCTTGAAAAGCATGTCAAGGGGCCCTCGTGACACCTTCGGTGCTACCTTCTTAGATGTGACGGCCTTCTTCTTGGCTGGGGCGCTTTTACCAGGAGGTGGAGCATTTCTTTTGTTCTCAGCATTCAGCCTGTTCATATCGGCCAAGTTTTCCTCTGCGGCTCTCTTCTCAATCCTCTTTCGTTGTAACGAGCTAATGTACTGATCAAGTGCACTGACATCAAATGCTGCTGTGAGCTTCACTATCCATGTTTGGGGCAAGTACGAACTTAGGAGATGAATGGAAAATTGTTGGAGTGCAAGTTTGGAGATGTCTTCTGGGATTTTCTCATCAAGATTAACCGGGTAAAGCAGAGGGTCCACAATGGAATCCTTTATCGATTGGGGAAAGTTTTCTAATATGGATATGACTCTCTCTGTCAAATAATCCAAGCACTTCTTCTCAGAGTACTTATAAAAGTCCTCGTCACCCTCAGTCACGGACTCACAGATCTTTACCAAAGATTCTTTCATCATGCATTCTGGGATATCTGTAATACCGGTAATTCCTTCCTGTATCATGTCAAAAATGTCTTCTCCCGATTGGAATCTCGTGAACTCCTTACCCTTGTTACTTTCGTTGGTAAAGTATGCGATCAAGGTGAAGGCCAAGTTGAACTTCGTGGGAACAATGATGGCGCCATTCTCTATGATAAGACCGTCTTTATTAGATCCTTCCAGAATGAGTGATCTCACCGGCTGGTTGTCCTTTTTCGTCAGAGGTCTCAGGTGGTTAGTCTTGGAGTGTGGGTTGTCGCCGTCAATTTCACGAAGCTCGTACAGTGTGTTTCCACAGAGGGCGTAGTTGTGGAGATCTCCGGTCAAAGGGTGTGGGAGGTTGACGAGCTTCACATCGCTTTCGCTCCCCAAAGGTGATGGAAGATAGAGAACGCGTGCTCCTTCAATAGACATCAGAACAAGCTCCGTATGGCGATAGTGCGCTTGGTGGTGCTTTGGTGTTGATCAATGTGGAGGTCCGAGACGCGTCTTTTTGTGTTGTTTTCGCGTTGCACAAGTTACGTGTCTCGGGTGCTCATCTCCTAGCTTGTTCAAGTTTCTACAGGTGCAAACCATCTAAAACGTTCTATTTAAAAATCGTAGCTAGTGTTATTGGTTGATTTTGGGACCAGGAACCAAAAAATGCAGTATACGGCAATCAAGATGTCGATGAAGACCAGAAGGAAGCGGAACCCTATCAAACGCGAAGCAGCACCCACAAGGAAAGGCAGCACAGCAGAGCCTGTTCCTCCCAGCGAGTTCACGATTCCAGAGCCCGTGACCTGCAAGTGCACTGGAAGAAGACTCAGAAGAGTGACCGCAGCTGTGGGGAACAACGGCCCAATGAACACACCCAGCACGAAGACAAGCGGTTTGGAGAGCAAGTCGTAATGGGGGCCATTGTATACCAGAGAGAAGACCATGAACACCGTAGCCGACGCACAGCTGACCAGGCAGTAGCACATG
This sequence comes from Petasospora mycetangii, assembly GCA_003708295.3. Classification (NCBI taxonomy): domain Eukaryota; kingdom Fungi; phylum Ascomycota; class Saccharomycetes; order Phaffomycetales; family Wickerhamomycetaceae; genus Petasospora; species Petasospora mycetangii. The sequence continues at coordinate 997,232 of PPNU03000004.1, forward strand.
TTTGATCTGTATTCGTTTTTGAATCTTCGTGTGACGAACCCGAGCAACATTCTACCACAAGTCAGGCCGACCCAAAAGGAGCTAACAACGTAACTGGCCTGCAGTTGTTGCATGCCTTTTATCTTTCTAAGATAGGTAAGCAGCCAGGATCCAATACTGAGCTCTACACCAATGTAGAAGAACAGGAATCCGCAAAAGCAAAGCACCAGCTTGTCCTTCAGCATGTCGAAGACACCAATCTTCACTTCGTTCTCACCCTGGTCCTTGGTTGTCAAATATTCGTACTTCCATTTGTCGTCATGTCTAAAGACAAAGTGTACAGCTACCATTGCAGTTGCGCTCAAGCTCGCCAAGATGAAGTAGTGGACCCTGTAACCCCAGTGCCTTAGGATCAGGCTCACAAGTGGAGGAGAGATAACCGAGCCAATGCCGTAGAAGCCATGGAGTAAACCCATTATCTCATTGTTATCACTGACGGAGCTCAAGAAAACATTGCAGCAGCTGTCAAGAACACCAACACCAAGTCCATATCCAAAATGTACAACGATGAATAGCGGCAGGTAGTCTGTCAAGAAGATTATGGTGAAAGGTGTGCACAAGCAGCATGTTGCGCACAGTATGGCTCCTCTTCTTCCGAGATTCACATGCAAAGTATCATTACATAGAGCAGCAACAGCATACCCGAGGAATTGGAGCATGAAAACGATGCTCACCTTCGTCTCTGTGGTGTGGAAGTGTTCCACTAGATGGGGTAGTAACGTCCCGACCGTCTGATCTGCGAGCCCCGCAATCAGAAAAAGCAGGAAGCATAGTATGATTTGACACCTCAACGCGTATGATTCTCTCCAGTCCAGGGAGTCCATCTGGATCTCATGTCCTTTGTATATGACGGTGTAAGGGGTGGCTTGTGGTGGTTCACTAGGCTCTGTGGCTCCAGACCCTTGAGACTCGAGGTCTCTAGTTTCAGAGCTCGGCAGAAGCTGCTCTTCGAGCTCGATGTCCGCCTGTTTAGACATCTTGTGCGGTATAGTCGTTGGTCTCGAAGAGTCTGTCGAGCAATTGGCCAAACGGGAGTGATGTGTTAGACACTCAAAGCTAATAATTTGGCTGGTTGGACCCTTACCTTTTTTTTCAATGATTGTTGCGAGAATCAATGTCTCGCTTAACTTAGGACCTTGAACCACCACCAATGTGTAGGCATTTTGGGAGATGTTCTTTCGATTAGCCAGATCAACATATTAGAGATCGCTCTTTCATGCGACTCGCAGGCTCGGGGAGTCTCTACTACGCAAGGAAGTCGCTATGGGCTTATCATCTAAGATTGCAGCAACTTCTTCTATGCAAATAATAGCCGACTTTCCGTGGACCAACGAAGGTGGAATCGTCATCTCAACTACAATCACACAGCAGCATTCTATATAGACACATATTTTCCTATATCATTACTCAGAAAGAGAGAACCTTTAGTCCAGAGGCACTTCTAGCCCATTATTTCTATGGCGATAAAGATGAACAAGCGCGACATGATAACACATCCGGACACCTCAATGTTCTATAGCAGTTTTGAATACAAATATAAGGGCCAATTTCAAGTATCAATGGGAAAAATTTCTCTTTGAGTTTTTTAAAACCCTTTAATGTGTATTTAGCAGGTACCTTAAAAAAGAGCTAGTCATTTTTGTATAATATAGTACAGTAAAGTTGTGATATACCAGCTCGATTACCTCAATTGAAACAAAAGATCGAAGATCAAATATACAATATTTATTATATATACTTTGATTTGTGAAAGACAAACAAAAAAATTGAAGGGATTACGAAGCACAGATTAGTCGTTTCCTAGAAGATGAAATCTTTAAATAGCTATATTGGAATTATCGGAAATTTGTGTCGGATGACTAACCAACAGGTGCTCGATCTACATACGAGCTGCGCGGCATACGACTTGCCGATGTTGCGGAAGCCTTGCTAGGGCAAAGCTTAAGCTTCAAAAGGGGGCCGCTTACTCATGAGGCTACCAATTCCTAAGAAGGAGAAAAGCTGAACCATTCACATGATTTGTAATCCGTGTATGAGCCATTACCCTGGATTTTAAATCGCCGCTGGACTTGCACTCGAGCTGCCAACTGAGGCAAGAAAATTTTGCGAGCAAAACTCGAATAATTGAAAATGAGGAGGGGGAAGTTCCGTGTTGTTTGTTCGGGGTTAAAAGCTTTTTAGAGCAGCCTGGATACCCATAACACTACATAAATCCATTCAAAGGAGCAATGTGAAGCCTATATTGTGCTAGTAAAAAGTCTAAAGTCTTTCCCAGTGCCTCAAATTTTGATTCAGTGCTGAGAGGGTACCTCAAAAAGTACACAAACAAACAGCGAAGTACCATCCTTATAGTAGGGAAATGTGAAACGCGCGAGCGTTCAACGTTTGATGGGATATGCAGGTATCCCGCAGCTCAGTTCCTACTATGCCCAGCTCAGAATCGCTCAGAAGCTACAAGGGTGTGTGTCTACTCTCCAAAAATATTTAGCATCTGAGATCTAAAGACTCTATAGTTAAGTACAGATTTGATTCATTTGTTAGCCGATGTACCCCTGCTACGAGAATCAAAGCTCGAACCACCAAGATCCTTAACAATAGCTGCGCCATAGAACTCGGTAGAAGCCCCACATGTTAAAAAAGCAATTCCTAATTAGTAAGGCTGCGAACACATTGTGGTTCGGCCACCAAGGTCAACGGATTTGCTGATGGTCTAAAACTATAAAAGGACGACGTTTGCCCGCAGTGTGAGTTTAATATTTTGGACTCTCTAATTATACTAAACGAACACAAATAAAACACAATGGCCCTTCCAAAGACTGCTCTTATTGTATTAACCTCTTACTTCGGTGAGTTCTACGCAGACGGTGCTAAGACCGGTGTCTTCTGGTCTGAGGCTGCCCATGCTTTCCACGTCTTCAAGAAAGCTGGCTACGAGGTTCAGTTCGTCTCTGAGAACGGTAACTACGGAATTGACGAGCACTCTATCATTCCACCAACTTTCATTTCCGAGGAGGATTTGAAGGAGTACAACGACAAGTCTGCTGAAATCCACTCTTACCTGAAGGACGTCAAGGCTGCTAAGGACGTCAATGCTGACGACTACGCCATCTTCTACGCAGCTGGTGGTCACGGTACCTTGTTCGACCTCCCAACTGCTACGGGATTACAGGACATTGCTAGAAAAATCTACGCTAACGGCGGTGTTGTCTCTGCTGTCTGTCACGGTCCAGCCATCTTTGCTGGTCTGAGCGACTTGGTCAAGGGTAAGAAGCTCACTTGCTTTGTTGCTGCTGCCGAGGCTCAGATTGGCTTGACTGAGTCCCTTGAGAAGTACAACCTGAAAACCAACGAAGACCTCATCAAGGGTGTCGGTGCTGAGCTTCAAACCTCACCATCTGAGTGGGAAGACTTCTCCATTGCCGATGGCAGAATTGTCTCCGGTGTCAACCCTGCCTCTGCTGTATCTACTGCTGAAAAGGCTCTCGCTGCCCTCTCTTCTTAAGTCTCATTGATTTATTGATTTTAGCTTATGTCAAAGTAACGACCTTTCTGATAAAACGTACACTCCAACCGTAGTTAGCAGCAGTACAACTTGTTGGTACTGTAGATCTAAAATGTGGGGAACATAATATTTTGTACCGCTTGTTATTGAGATGGACAGACTGTAAAAAAGATGCAACCTGTATTTTGGTACGGTACAATTGCGCTAAATTCATAGTCTACAAATAGCTTGTAGAACACAAGCCTCTCTCCTTTGAGTCATTGCTGAGAGCTGGGAGCGTGTGTCCAATGCGATCGTTTGCTACTCCCAACAGTTGGAACAGTTTTCGAGCGACTGTAAAGGCTCCGAGCCAAATGCAGGGGTAAAGGCGCTAAGTCACATGACAGCACTTCGCCGTGATGCGGAAAAAGTCAACTAGAGCTCCGAATTGCCTATCCTGGAATAGATCTTTTCAATCTCATCGAGGGCTTATCGTGTACGACGATCATAATTATGCATGGGTGTCGAGGGAAGTCTTTCAGTGATGCGCAGCATCGGAAAGGGAAATTCGAGCGCTCGTTATCTGCTTATCTGATGACAGACACAAAGACATCAGCATAACTTTTTTGGGGCCCAGCGTCTGAGGCCACGGTTGCCCGTCTTATCTATACCATGGGGTTTTTTTATAAGGGCCAATGGACCCCACAGTCTTGATGATCACCTTGACATTTGGGTTTCGATAGCTCTACTTCCGGCAACAATGTCAGAGGAGAAAAAAGTCATTAGTGATGTCTCTTCCGTACCAGAGTCCGACTTTGACGTCGAGGCTGGGGAAATAGATGTTGTGAGATCTCACCCATCAATTTTCCATACAAATGACAATGGTGAGATTATCCTTGATACTGGTTTGAAAGCTGGTCTGAAAAATAGAATGGTCAACTTGATCGCCATCTGTGGTATCATTGGGCCTGGTGCCTTTATGGGGTTTGGAAGTTTACTGTTCAACTGTGGACCAGTAGGTATGGTTGCAGGCTTTGCCATTGTGGGTGTCATTGTGATGATTACTATGTACTGTATTGGAGAGTTGAACGCTGCGTATGACACCAACTTTGCAATTCTAGCTTCGAGATTCGTCTCCAAAGGGTTTGGTGCCACTTTAGCACTGGCGTACTGTGTCTTGTGGGTTACCAACATCGTCTCTGAGTACACGTCTTTATGTATTGCACTTCAGCTCTACTCGAGTGAAGTTCCGTTTTATGCTTGGTTCCTTATAATGTACTCGTTCTTCACCTGTTTCCAAATGCTCAATGTCTCTTGGTGGGGCGAGTCTGAATACGTTCTTGGGTTTATAAAACTTGCTGTTATCTCTGCCTACTACATATTCGCCATTGTCTACGTTGCTGGTGGTGTTCCTGGACACTCTCCTGGTAACGTCTGGGGAGACAATCCACTGAAGTCTGGATTCAAAGGTATCGCAAATGGTTTCGTCTATGCTGCAGTGTCGTATTCAGGTGTTGAAGGCGTATCCATTATCGCTTCAGAGTCACGAAACCCAAGAAAAGCTATTCCACAGGCTTGCAGAAGTACGGTATTTAGAATCTTTTACGTTTACTTTGGTCTCTCCATCTTCTATGGTATCACTGTCTCTTACAAAGATCCCGCTTTTGGAACCACCAACTCTATTCTGAGATCTCCGATGATCATCGCTTTCACCAACGCAGGATGGGCGAACTCCAAGTACTATGTTGTCACGATGGTGCTTGTGACTGCTGTCTCATCTATAAACTCTGCAATCTACTTTGCCTCGAGAGCTCTGTTCACTTGGGCTGAAGCAGGGTATGGACCGAAGATCTTCACAAAGACAACTAAGCGTGGTATTCCTTGGGTTGCAATCCACACTTGCCACATCTTTGGATTTTTGTCTTTGATGGCATCGAATAGCGGCTCTACCAAGGCTTATTCCTATATTGTCAATGTCGCTGGAGTGTCTGCTTTCATCTCATGGTTCGGAATCGTGCTATGCCACTACAAGTTCAGAATGGCCTGGCTGGTCCAGGGCCTGTCCCTTGATAAGCTCCCTTTCAAGGCACCGTGGTTCCCATGGTTCGACTACTTCGGCATGGGATTCGGAGCGATGCTGATTCTCGTCCAGGGCTGGTCGTGCTTCGCACCCTTCAATTACGCTTCCTTCATCGACTGCTACATCCTCATCCCGGTGTTCCTCGGGATCTGGCTGTGGTACGACAAGTTCCACTACAAGGAGGGCTTTGTAAAGCCGGAGACGATCAACTTCGACGAGGGCAGGAGACCGGACCTGGACGACAAAGAGGGCGACGTCAGTATGTATAGCTAGAAAATATGTTGTCTAGGCTTAAAGATAGGTTCATCATGGCTCCCAATAAAAATCTACAGTTCGCGAATTAATTTTTCACGGTCGACTCATCACCTCGGCATAATACGACCACAGATAGAGCTGTTTAGGGCCCTACGCTTCAGTTCGAAACAACGGGGATGAGCACACTCACGAGAACGAGGGCCGCCTGCACACTCCACAGGCTCTCCCACAGCCGCAGATTCTCGCTGTCCTGTGTCGCAAACCAGGGCCGCTACGCAGACCTCCAGAAGCAGGACTTGCTTTCCAATGGGTCCCCAGACTACGTGAGGTTGATCCTGACGTCCCGTGTGTACGACGTCATCGAGGAGTCGCCCCTCACAAACGCCGTGTCCCTCTCGCACAAGACGGGCTCGTCCGTGTACCTCAAGAGGGAGGACCTCCTCCCGGTCTTCTCCTTCAAGCTGCGTGGTGCTTACAACATGATCGCCAAGCTCGATCCACAACAGCGCTCGAAGGGTGTCATTGCGTGCTCTGCTGGTAACCACGCACAGGGCGTGGCCTTCAGTGCTAAGAACCTGGGAATCCCAGCCACCATCGTCATGCCAGTTGCTACGCCGTCCATCAAGTACCAGAACGTGTCGCGTCTCGGTGCCCAGGTCGTGCTCTACGGCGAAGACTTCGACTCTGCTAAGGCTGAGTGCACACGATTGGCCGAGGAGAGCGGCATGACGAACATCCCACCGTTCGACCACCCGTACATCATTGCCGGCCAGGGTACCATTGCGATGGAGCTGCTCAGACAGACGAATGGAGAGAAAATCAGTGCTGTGTTCTGTGCCGTTGGTGGTGGTGGTTTGATCTCTGGTATCGGTTCGTACCTCAAGAGAATCGCACCACACGTCAAGATCATCGGTGTCGAGACACACGACGCTGACGCCTTGTACCAGTCGCTGGAGAAGAAAGAGAGAGTCACTCTTCCAACCGTCGGTGCGTTTGCCGATGGTACGGCCGTGAAGATTCTGGGCGAGGAGACCTTCAAGGTGTGTCAAGACGTTGTCGATGAGGTTGTGCGTGTGGACACCGACGAGATCTGTGCTGCTATCAAGGACATCTTCGAAGACACCCGTTCCATTGTCGAGCCATCTGGTGCTATGAGTGTTGCCGGTATGAAGCGTTATATTGCAGACCATCCAGAGCTCGACCACTGCAAGGCCACCTATGTGCCAGTGCTTTCCGGTGCTAACATGAACTTCGACCGTTTGAGATTTGTGTCTGAGCGTGCTGTTCTTGGTGAGGGTAAAGAGGTGTTCATGCTCATCACCATTCCAGACACACCGGGTTCTTTCCTCCAATTACAAAATGTTATCCACCCACGTACTGTTACTGAGTTTTCCTACCGTTTCTCTACCTCCCACAGTGGCAAGGCATTCATTTACACCTCTTTCTCTGTTGTTGACCGTCAGAAAGAGGTCGCCCAGGTTGTCAGCTCTTTGGAAGAGCTCGGCTTCTCTGCTACCGACATCTCCCAGAACGAAATGGCCAAGTCTCACGGCCGTTATCTCGTTGGTGGGTCTGCCGACTTGCCAAACGAGCACATCTATAGTTTCGAGTTCCCAGAGAAGCCAGGTGCTTTGACTCGTTTCCTAGAGAACCTGAAGGGGAAGTGGAACCTCACACTGTTCCACTACAGAAACCACGGCTCTGACATGGGCAAAGTCCTTGCCGGTTTCGATGTGCCACCACAAGACAGCGATAAGTTCCAGGGCTTCCTGGACAGCACTGGCTACCGTTACGCTGACGAGTCCGACAACCAGGTCTACAAGATGCTGCTGAAGTCCGAGAAGTAAATAAGCTATAATAGAAACGACCACCCACCATTGTGTAGAGCTACTTCGAGTTATTGAGACGTTGAGTTTGGGAAGAAACATCGTATTCTAGAAAATAGCACAGAAATAAAGAAAAAAGACAAAAGGTGCGTTTATATGTCGATCAGGCTCTGGTCGTTTCCCTGGGACTTGCCCTGAGACATCTGGTTACCGAAGCCGTAGCCCGTCTGCGCAGGGACGATGCCAGTGGAGGCCACACCGGTGTACTGCTGGCTCAGGAACGGGTTTCCCACGGTGTGCTGGTTCTGGCCAATACCGTTGCCCGACGAGTTCAGGAACTGCGATGTCTTGGTGAACTGTGCTGGGATTCTCGTCGCTCCCTCGTTGCCGAACGTGTCGATGCCTGTGCCCTGTGCCAGCAGCTGGTTCAGCTCAGAGAACTTCTCGTTCTTCAGCTGCGACCCTGTTGGGATCTTGGCCAGTGGCTTCTGCACGGGCTTAGGCTGTTCCTGTACGGGCTGTGGCTGTTCCTGTACGGGCTGTGGTTCCGGCTCAGAGCTCATGGCGAACGGGTTGTTGGAGCCCGTCTGCAGTGGCTGCTGGCTGTACATCTGCTGGTACTGCTGCTGGGCCAGGTACTGCTGCTGGGCCTGAGCCTGCTGCTGGGCCAGGTACTGCTCGTACTGCTGCTGCTGGAGTGCCTGCTGTTGTAGTGCCTGCTGTTGCAAGTACGCCTGCTGCTGCTGGGCCAGGAACGCTGCCTGGGCCTGTGCCTGAGCCTGAGCCTGAGCCTGTGCCTGAGCCTGGGCCTGTGCCTGAGCCTGTGCCTGTGCCTGGGCTAGCTGCTGCTGCTGAAGGTAGTCCACGGGGTTCCCCCACACGTCGTACTGCTGTGGCGGGTCGGACATGTCCAGCAGGCTGGTGTTCTGCTCTCTGAGCCTTCTGGCCTCTTCTTCCTCACGGCTCAGCCTGAGGGCCTGCTCGAGCCCGTCGTCCCCGCCACCGGCTCTTCTTCTTCTCTCGTCCTCCTCCGCAGTGCGCTTGCTCTCCTCGAGGGCCTCCCTCATCGCGCGCTCCTCCTCGGTCTCGTCGCTTCTGCTGGACCGGCCCTTTCTCTTCGTGCGCAGCTCTCGCTCCATCGCGAGTCGCTCGTCGTCCCGCAGCAGCGACGTCAGCTCCTTGGCCTTGACCCGGATGATGGAGCCCTGGTCGTGGCCGTCCTCGTCCACGAACTGGAACTCCCGCAGCGTCTTGATGATGTACAGGTTGTCTCTCGACCAGCGCACGACGTTCTCCGAGCCACAGCGTACGAGGAAGTCCAGCACTGTGAGCGCCTTCGCAACGTGGCGCCAGTTCTTGCCCTTGTCGTTGAGACGCTTGTCGAGCATGTCCATGATGTCGAGGAAGTCGGTGCTGGTGGGGTTAGCGGTGTTTCTGGTAGACAAAGGGGTGATATACTCACTGCTCGTACGTGAGGTCGGCGAGGTCCTCCATCTCGCCCGTCGACGGGCCGTACGCCTCGTTGGACGTCGCTGGTGGTGTTAGTACGTTTCCTGTGGTGGGCTCAGTGGTGTGTCCACGAGGGCAGCGACTCACCGTTTCTCACGGCGACCTGGGCCGACGAGTAGCCCGACACGACGTTCTTGATGGACCGCTTGAGAGCCTTCGACATGGTGCGTGTTTGGTTGGTGTGTGTGGTGTGTTTGTGCTGGATTGTGAGTTTCGATAGTGCCGATTTCTACACCGCCCCGGGCTGGTGTGCGGGTGCGCTGGTGTGCGGGTGTTTGCGGGGTTAGCGCGTCATCAGCCCATCTCTTCAATCAGCTGATGAGCTCTATAAGAGGCGGGTCTTCCCCGGTGGCCAGGCAGTGGTCTCTGTAGAAGCAATGAGGAGCTCTGCCAAAGCCGCAATCGTAGCCGTCGTCGCTATCGTCGCACTCATAGCCACACACAAGCCGATGCAGCCAGTCGTTGTTGTCGGGACGGGCCTCGCTGGACTCACCTCCACCTATACGCTGCTCCAGCTGAGGGTGCCAGTCATTCTGCTGGAGAAGAGCGACAAGATTGGCGGTAACTCCATCAAGGCCTCGTCGGGGATCAATGGCGCACACACGGAGTCGCAGCAGAGACTCGGCGTTAGCGACTCTCCGGGACGCTTTCTCGAGGACACCATCAGATCAGGTGGCCCAATTGGCGACAGAGACTTGCAAAGAGCTCTTGTGGACGAGTCCCGCAGTGCGATCCACTGGCTCCAGCAAGAGATCGGCGTCGGTCTTGGTGTTGTCAACAGGCTCGGTGGACACTCCCGAAGCAGAACACACAGGTCCGAGGGAATACCACCAGGGTTCGAGATCGTCTCCAAGCTGAAGAGTAGACTGGACTCGCTAGTGGGTCTCGACGTGAGACTCAACTCCCGGGTTGTGGGTCTAGACGTGCGGGAGAACAGAGTCCACGGTGTGAGATACGTTGACTTGAGCACCGGCGAGAGGAAAACCATCTCCACCAGCAGCGTAATCATGGCCACGGGTGGGTTCGGGTTTTCCAAGGAGATGCTGCTGAGGTATAGGCCAGAGTTCGTCTCACTGCCAACTACAAACGGTGCCCAGACCACGGGCGACGGCCAGGTAATCTTAGAGGAAGCCGGTGCTGAGCTGATCGACATGGACCAGGTCCAGATCCACCCAACCGGGTTCATCAAGCAGGACGACCGCGACAGCAACTGGAAGTTCCTCGCTGCTGAGTCGTTGCGAGGTGTTGGTGGTGTCTTGCTGAACGAGGACGGTAGTAGATTCATCGACGAGCTCGAGACAAGGGACAAGGTGGCCCAGGCGATACTGGAGCAGGAGGGTAAGCGTGCGTATCTGATCTTGAGTGAAGACATGTACAGAGACTTCCAGTTCCAGGTCGACTTCTACATGAAGATGAAGCTGATCGAAAGGAGCTCTCTGGCTGAGACGTTCCCATCAGCGGCCGACCGTGCTGTTGGGGTACTCACTGAGTACACCACGAAAGAAGAACACGACTATCCTCGTAGCCACAAAGCCCACGTCTTCAGCAACCTGACGAAGCACACTCCGCTGTACATAGGCGAGGTGACGCCAGTGGTGCACTTCACGATGGGTGGAGCCAAGATCAACGACCACTCCCAGGTGCTAACCAAAGACGGTGGAGTTGTTGGTGGGCTCTACGCCGTCGGCGAGATCGCTGGAGGTGTTCATGGCCAGAACCGGCTCGGTGGTAATTCGCTACTGGAGTGTGTCGTGTACGGCCGAAGAGCAGCACAGAAGGTGGCCTGTGAATGAACTATGTACATAGTGAAAATCGTAAAAACCATAACAAAAAGAATCGTAAGTGTTCTATTTCGTGCTCTTGTGCAAATCCTCGCCCACCGTGTGGAACCTCCGGTCGAAGTTCAGCAGCCCTCCGGTCTTCGCTCCCTGGTGTCTCTCGACGACGTCCTCTACTTTGGCAATCCAGATCTCGTGGTCCTGGACGTTCAGCGTCTTCACCTTCGAGCATATCATGATCCTCTCCACCCGCGTCAGCACGGGCAAAGAGCACCCTTTCACACCGTCGTAGATCTCGTACTCGTCTTCCCTCAGGTGTCTGAACGGCTCGAAGGGCACCCACTCCTGCGTGGACTCGTCGAAGTGTCTGTTGCGAGCAAAGAGTCTCGCTAGGTCGCACGAGTACGCAGTCGGGCTCAGCACGTGCAGCGCAAACTTCTCGTAGGCGTGGAGGTAGCTCGCCGTGAGCGAGGGCTTCATCAGGTTGAACTGCACGAGCGGGTCCGGGCTGATCGAGAGCGAGCTCACGCTCGAGAGAGTGACGCCTTTGTACAGTGGCTGTGGGGTCTGCGATGCTGGGGCCGTGAGGATCATCACCTGCGACGCGATCGACGACATGGCCTCGCGGAAGCGAGAGTGTGTGGAGTTGTGGCGTGCGAGCGTTCGCACGAGTGTGCTCATCTTTTAGAGGTTCTGTTGGTGAGCAATTCGGGTGTTTGGACGTGGAGAGAGAGAGAGATGCTCTCGAGGACGATGAGCTTCCGGGATTTTTTTTCGCGGGTGTCGGCTTCCGATCGCTCTATGGGGAAGCATCTACAGTGTGGTGATGCAGTACATGCTATTATAACATTAGTCCATTAGCGGTCATGTAAGAACTGAAAAAACATTATTAAGGCCGGCATATCAGCGGACGTAAGCACAGTAGTCTTCATACATTGCGCCCCAGTTTCTTTGAATCTCCTCCTCCACCACCTCTTTCTCCGCGTCCTTCTTCAGGCCTTGTGCTTCTTGACACGATCTCAAGCTCTCGTCCATCATGCTCAGTGGTACACTGCCCAGCGTGACTTGTTCTGGAGTGTTGATGATTGAGTTGAGTCTGATCTTCAGCGAGTCCGACGATCTACGACGGATCTGGAGTTTCACTGACTCCAGGTATTTCATACCTTGGATACCCAGAGACACCACAGGGAGAGGCGAGAAGCATTCCATGGCCAGCAAATCGTGCTGTAGAGCATGTAGGTTGGACTTGATAGTGTCAATATCGGCCAAGTTGAGTCTTGTATGACGTATCAGGAAAACCGAGGACATGATTGCCAAGCGAACCAATAATGGCGAAAGAATGATGTATAATGGATCCTGGGAGACAATGTAAAACTGTTTAAGCTCGTTGTATGAGTCAAATGCCGTCAACGTCAGTTGTGTGCATATTGCCGAAGCAATTGGGATGTCCAACGGAAGGAAAGATTCGTAGAGTCTGTATCGATGGATGCAAATTTCAGTGTAAAGAGCTGTACGTTGGAAACGGCCTACTTTACCATTAGAAGTGGAGACCTGTGAAGCAATGTGTGCAATTTGCTTATCAACAGACACCACTGTTGTTAGTTTTGATGCTAGTGTCATGGAAGCGAAGTCAAAGTTGTAAAGAGAGCTGATTGTTTTGGCGATCTGAGCTCTATGTTTGAGATAAAGCGATTTCTTCGGTAACTCGACACGGGAGTAGCAAGCCATTATTGAAGGAGACTTGTGTGAGTCCAAAGATCTCGTTGTATCGACGTAGCATAAGTTCCACCAGATCGACCTTCCTAATTCGGACGTGTTTTGCAGAGGGTCGTTCAACTTGATCTTCTTAGCATCGTACACCGCCAGCGGTAACAATTCATCCAGAGTGTTTAGGTCGTCCAGCAGGTAGCAGTAGTTTGACTGAAGAGCAAACACCTGGGTCCGCAAGAGACCCGGCTGCTTGTAGAATGCCAGTATCTGTCGAGAAGCTCTGAACCACTGGGCACAAGTGTCGTCGATAGCCTGTGGCGTAGCCCACAAACGCAAGAGTCCCTCGTTACTGAGGAGCAGCTCTCTTGGGGCAGCACGCAGACCAAGGCTGAGAACCATGAGCACCAGCGCAAGGAAGCAGAGGTCGACGTTGACGACTCTGTCGTTCATGATGTGCGACCACATCTTCTCGTAGTCCCGCTCGAACTCTTGCGAGTCGACCAGGTCGTTGAGGTAGGACACACACACGAAGAAGTGCTTCTTCAGGATGGCACCGACGTTACGCACAGGCAGGATCTCCACCATCATCCGCTTCAGGTTCATCAGCCTGTCGTTGTCGAGCTGGGGCACCGCAAAGTCCTGCACACCTGGCCGGGTCGCCACGTGGAAGTAGAAGCCGACCTGTCTCATGAGCTCTGTGTTCTGCTGTGAGAGGTAGGCGTTACGCTGCGAGAGCTCGTCGATCTTGGAGGACTGGTCCTTCACGACGGCCTCCATCAGCATGGCGTTCTCCGAGGACGAGGTCTGTGGTGTCTGGAAGGCAGTCGAGTCCTCTGGCGAGGAGTAGTGGCCCTCGAACGACGAGACGGACGAGATCGACGAGCTCTTGGACTGCTTCCTCACCGACAGCAGCGCCTGGGGCTTGACGGGGCTCTTGGAGATGCGGCCGAACGAGGCGTTGGGCTTGATGAGCTCTTTGAACTGGGTCAGCGACTTGGCCGGCGACGACAGGCACTCGTCCTGTCTGGCGTTGCGCACACACGACGAGCACGGCACGCTGTGGTCGCACTTGATCTTGAGACGCTTGCAGGGGGCACACGAGTAGGACGCCTTGGGCTTGCGGTTGGGCATGGCTTACGCTGTTGATGTGGGCATCAGCAGCAGAGACAAGGGGCCGCTGGCTGTGCCTATATAGCACGCACCGAAGAACAGCAAGGGCATCGGCTGCACTGCTGCGCACAGGTCAGGCCAGCTGGTGGCATTTCAGAGGCGTTGGCACTGCATGGCAGCGCTGGTTTTCCACTAGTGCTTGCCATTTACGAGTAGTTTCAGCGTGAAATGTAAACAATGACGGATTTGCGAGCGAACGCTTACGTAAGCGGGGGGGGGGGCAGTACTTCTCACCG